>JANAVB010040220.1:5628504-5749713 GCA_029216955.1 Iris pallida
AAATTATGGAATTGGTTGAACTAAAATTCTTAAGAGATGCTCTAGTTGGCACTCCCGGGCAAGATGGCCTATCAACTGAACAAAGAAAAAGGCTTACGATTGCTGTAGAATTGGTTGCAAATCCTTCTATTATCTTCATGGATGAGCCAACATCTGGCCTTGATGCTAGGGCTGCTGCAATTGTTATGCGGACAGTGAGGAATACAGTTAATACAGGACGAACTGTTGTATGTACAATCCACCAACCAAGCATTGATATTTTTGAAGCTTTTGATGAGGTCTGTTTTCCTTTCTTTACACTTTTAGAGTATCTCATTATTAAGACTCTTCTGTAACAAAACAATATCTGAGAGAGCCTAATATTGTTATGTTTCTAGCTATTGTTGATGAAGATGGGAGGGCAAGTCATATATGCAGGGGAACTAGGTCACAATTCTCGCAAACTTGTAGAATATTTTGAGGTAAGTTTCTCCCACAGTTATTTTACCTATAGATTTTTATTACATGTTCATTCACTAAGCAATTTTTCTGTTTTTCTAATATGGACTAGTGGGAAAAGGCATGAACAAGAAACATAATTCTATAATATTGATATTTATCATTCTAAATCAATTAAAGCATGGCCATAAAACAGTGCAGAAGATAAATTGGAACTTGGGTTTGAATTAATATTGCTCAAATGATTTCATCCAATTGATTTCAAGAAGGAAAAAAAAAATGAATTTTCCTACATTCAAGAAACGCAACTTCAGCTTACATTTGATATTATCTTGTAGGCAATTCCTGGTGTTCCTAAACTTAATGAAGGTAGTAATCCTGCAACATGGATGCTGGAAATAACTTCCCCATCATTTGAGGCTCAACTGAATATTTATTTTGCTGAAGTCTTTTACAAATCCTCTCTGTATCAGTAAGCAAATTTACTACCATATGCTCGTTGAGCTTTATTTAGAGGACGCCTACGTAACAGGAGAACTAAATTTTGGGGTGTCGTCCAGGACAAACCAAGAACAAATTGAGGCGTTGAGCAATCCTTTGCCTGGTTCCAAGGAACTTTCCTTTTCTACTCTATATGCTCAGAGCTTTTTTATTCAATGCATGGCTTGTTTCTGGAAACAACACTGGTCTTATTGGAGGAACACACGATATAACGCCAGCCGCTTCTTCATGACAACTGCTTGGGGACTTCTGCTGGGCACCATCTTTTTTAATATTGCTGATAAAATGTAAGTTTTGGAGATTTTAGTTTTCATGATATATGTAGCAGCTCATTTGTGCAATAATGCAGCAAAAAACAAGGTTATCATATTCAACACCCTATGCTTTTCATTATAAACACACATTTGTTGATGCTTTTCATTATAAACACAAATTCATCCATTCAACTCCGTTATGGCCTATGGGCCATGTCCTCTTCGATTGGTTTTTATCCCTTGTTCTAGTAACTCCTGTAACTAGTATCTTATCGTCCTATTTTCAAACAATGCGACAATGCAATTTTTGCGTTGTTCTCTATATCTCCATGCTTTCAATATTTATAATGGTTATTCATGTCGCACGATTCTTTGATGCTTAGCATTTTTCTATTTTGCTAACAGACGCAATGAACAAGACCTATTAAGTTTGCTAGGGTGCATATACGCAGCACTTAGCTTCCTTGGAGGCAACAATGCTATGGCCGTGCAGTATGTTGTGGCCACTGAGAGGACTGTGTTCTATCGCGAAAGAGCAGCTGGAATGTACTCCTCGTTGGCCTACGCATTTGCACAAGTAAATCCATAAACTTGACTCTCTCTTTTGTCACAGAAGCACCTCTTCTCTTGCATTCACGAGTTGTAATTGAAGCATTAAAACCTAGAAAATGCTAAAACACGCATGCCGAAGATACTTCTATAGGTCGTGTCATGTACGACGCTGCTAATGTCCATGTATCATCAGAGCTCGATTCTGACATTCTAAGGGCCATGTACAAGTACTAAAAAAATCTTTTTCTGACATTCTAAGAACCTTGTTACTGCATGTTCTAAAAAAAATAGGGAGGCCTAAATTTAAAAATGAAAGTTTTCACATTAGAAATACTAGTCTACATGTACGTGCTTTGCACGTATTGTAATTATAATATCATAAGGTCAGTTGTCGTCTTTTTGTCTTTTTCAGGTGATTATTCATGTGTGTATGTTTTCTTTTTACAATGCCAAGAGATTCAAAGTAAAAAAAAATTGTTCTTTTTTTTAAATTTTCTATTGAAAATAATAATCTTTGGAAAATGGTAAGGATAGAAAAAAAATTATCATTGGAACATGAAAAGTTGTATGAAAAAAGGAAACTTGCATGCAAATTTTATTGCTTTGACTCTTAAACATAAATGACATGTAAGTTGACATAATAACATCATGTTTATAAAATACTCAAGGGTATTTTAGGAATTCAAAAGTTTCACCACCAAGTTTTCCTATTATATAGTAGAATAGATATAGTAGAATAGATATACGGAGGTTAAATTTTTGTGCGATCGCACAACTTGTGCATGCTCAGAAACGTCATTTGGACTCCTACCGACAGGTAGATAATTCTTTTCCCTTTCTTGTTGTAGGTGAGCATAGAGATAATCTACAATTTGCCTCAGAGCTTTATTTTAGCTGTGCTCCTTTACACAATGGTTGGCTTTGGTCCGGGGGCACACAAGTTCTTGTGGTTTTTCTACTTCACATTCATGTGCTTGGTCTACTTCTCACTGCTTGGTATGATGGCAGTATCAATCACACAGAACTACCACATTGCTACCGTTTTAATTGCCTTTACTTTCAACCTCTGGAATTTGTTCACAGGGTTCAATATACCAAGGCTGGTGAGTGATGTTTGCCACTATCCTTATCGAACTGACTCATTTTTCCTTCACAGAAGAGCTTACAATCCTTCCATCTCTCCTGCAGCAAATTCCAAGATGGGGTAGATGGTACTCATGGGCTACTCCACTCTTCTGGTCAATTTATGGCACTGTGATATCTCAACTGGGAGACAATGACAGTCTGCTTGAGATACCAGGAGAAGCCGGCATGACAGTGAAAGATTTCCTGAGTGAGAAGTTAGGATACGAGAAGGACTTCCTTGGTTATGCGGCCGCGGCTCACCTTGGATTTTCCCTTCTCTTCTTCTCTGTCTTTGTGTATTCCATCAAGTCCCTCAACTTCCAAAATAGATAGGGTAACTACGGAAGGAAGTAGCTTGTAAAGCTTTTCGTCACATATAGTGTACGACAAAATACGTAAGGATTGTGTGACTTGGGTTATTTAGTTTTTCATGATGGGAGTTTTGTGACTTGTTATTTAGTTTTTTTCTTTTCTTTTCATGACCAATCGAGAATGAGACTTGCGGCACTGTTATTTGCTTCTATTATGATCTCAGCTGTCATACAACCCTCCTTGTGGCAGTGTCAATGGGGACGACTTCATGACATTGTGTATTCTCTCCTCCTAGTCGCATTGTTAAATGCTTGTAATTCAAGAGCTCCGGAGGGTTGTGTGACGGATGTAATCAGGATAGAAACACGTTGTCCATGAAGTCAACAGCAAACAAAAGTTTCAGTATAGCAAGGATCTGCAAGCAGTCAACAGCAAACAAAAGTTGGTGGTCGACGTAAGGTTCGTTTGGTAAACGAAAAGTGAAATAATATTTGGATTTTTTTACTTTCATAGATAAAAAAAAGTGTATATAATTCATACACTTGTTTGATTAGAGTAAGAAAATAGGAAAGTAAAAAATGATATAGTAAATAATAATTAATTTACATAACAAATTAACATAATCGTTAAATACCAATAAATTAAATAATTTATTTAACAAATTAAGATAATTACTAAATACAAACAATTAATATTAACAATATTTTGGTTAACTAATTAGTTATATTAATTTTATAAAAAAATTAATTAAATATTTGCTAATTTGCTAAATAACTATTAATTATTAATATTATATGTTAAACTAACTAGTTATTATTTTAAGTTAATTATTTACGCTTACAACTTATAACTAGTTTTAAAAGATTATACTTTTATTATTTATATATTAAGTATTTAACTTGTTATTTATATTAAAATATTTTAAGTTAATTAAATTTGCATTTAACTATTACTATTATATATTTAAATATTTGTTATTTATATTAACTAAATACCCTAACAACTTATACTTTTATTATAAAAGTAAAATAATTCATTAAGTAAATATTTTATTACTTTTTAAATATCAGTTAATTATACTATTACTTTATTATTTTAATTAACAAACAATAAGTAAGTTAAATATCTTAACTAACTAACACTAATTAACATAAGACTACTTAGTTATTTATGAATTTTACATATAGTTGTCACGACCCGCACCCTAGAGTAAGGGCACGAGACGTGGGTACGTCCAGCCTACGCCGCAGTGTCGGCGGTAGAACGATGTCCTAGGTCAAACAACTAACAGTATAAAGGTACCTGTACAGTATATACTCTCCGAATGGAGGTGACATAACAATATACAGTCTCAATCACATCTAAGGTAGAGTAAAGATAGAAAGATAGATAGATAACACTGGAAAAAAAGATCCACAGAATACAATCAGAGAAGTCTAAGTGTCTAATGATATAACAAATCCACAAAATCCCAAATATCATAATACAGTTATCCAGAATGAATATAAGTAAAGCATCCTAGTCTAGTGGAGTGTCGTCCACAGCTAAAGGATCCTGCTGCTGGTCCAAGTCTGTACTGTCATCTAGGGTAGCCCCATAATAAGTGGGACAGCACGCCTCGTCCCCATCCTCTGTAATATTTCAACATGTCCAGTCAGGACAGGAGCGAGCACAATACATCTCAACAAGTCATAGCAGGAAAGAAAATATAATCATGCTAGAGAATAAAATACAGGAAACTGAAGAATAGCATAATGTAAAAGAGAGACTGTAAGTAAATATCTATGATATATAAAAGCGAGACAATGCTAGTGATTCAGAGTACAGGATAAACATGTGAATGGCTAGGGACTGATTCATGATTACACTATGGAATTGATTCATGATTACACTACTTGGAATTATCCACATGTTCATTTATACTCCCCCATCCCCAATCAATACACAAGGATCCAGTCAGGTTACGTTAAGATTCATGATTATACTACTTGACCCGTATAGGGTGATTCATGAATTGATTCGTGAAGGCTCGGTGATCATGAGAGTACATGAGTCACTAGCTGATTCCCGAAGATTCATGATAATAGAAGCAAGAGATACATGATGTAAGTGAAACACACGAGACAAGAGTATCTGATGCTCCCGAGAGGGATAACATCTCATGAAGGGATCCATATAGTACTAATCCATGTTACCAACGTGTCAGCATCAAGTAAGATAATCTAAAGCAGGAAATATAATCCTAAACAAGATATGAAATGATCAGAGAATGTACTCGCCTGGTATCCTGAATGTCCGAAGATAATATACTGTCCGAGGAGTGGTGTCTGTCTCCTATAGAACAGTACAAGTCACAACAAGTCCAAAATGGTAATATGAAGTCCTACTATGCATTCTACATGATTCTAGGTCAATCTAGACCAAGGTCAACTCTTGGTCAACTTTGGTCAACTCTAGAAGTCAAACTAGGTCAACTAGGGCTAACCAAGTCCAAACTAGTCAAATTAGCCTATGCTAGTCTAACTAGGTCTTAACCAAGGCTATACAAGTCTACAAACCAACACACATACCTATACACATATGTATATACAACACTATATACATTATCCATATCATATCAATATGCATATTTACATCTATACATTTATAGGCATATACATACACTACATATATATACATTATATATAGTGAGATAGAAAGAGAGTGAAAGAGTGTCAAGTGTGGTATTGTGCAATAGGCAATGTGTGTGTTAGGTATTTTGTGTGTGTGTGTAAATAAATAAACCATGTGTGTGTGTGTAAGAGGAGTGAACCAATGTGTCATCATAGGAAAACAGTGATAAGTTGAAGGGATGCATGTGTGTGTGCTGAAATTTCAGTTTTGTGTGTGTGTATGGTACACGTGTGTGTGAGTGTGCTATGAGAGGGTGAGCTATGTGTGTAGGTTAAAGGGTTTTGTGCGTGTGATTGTAACATGTGGGGAATTCTGGAAATCAGAATGTGTGTGTATGTGTTGAGTTAAACTCATGTGTGTGAGTAATTTTCAGATTATGTGTGAGACATCATAGGAACAGTGATAGTGAAAAAGGAATTGGGTGTGTTAGATGATACATTCACATGGGTGTGTGAGAGTGTTGTGATTCAGTTTTGTGGGTATATATGTGAGGCAATGTGATTCATAGGACTGTGACATATGTGAGGAAAATCAGGAATTAAGTTTCAGGATGCCTGAAACAGTGATAGGAAAACCCTCAATCCAATACACAAACCCAAATCGATGATTCCTTAGCCTTAGTACAAATCAAAGTGACCTATCAATCATTCATTAGTTAACAATTATGTAGGTGGGTCCCATTTATCATTCAAACATCATAAAAACAGGGAAAACGAAAATCAAATTCAGAAAAATACATTCAGCCCAATGGGTATTCAGCCGTATCAGTGAATATCAGTGTACAATAGGGAATTCGAAAATTCGAATTCAATTTCACATCTAATTGACAAACAAAGGGTTGGTAAATAATGTCATACACGTGAGGACACTAGGGAGTGTATTCGTGTCCAAGAATTGGACACGAATCGTGTCCAAATAACACACGAACACAATACATGACAGCGCACAAAATAATCGTCGTGCACGCGTGCACGCACGTTTAACACGCGACACACGATACGACACAACCCGTGCTCGTGTCCAGATGTGCGCCTAGGATAGGACTAGGACTGTGTCACCATGAATCGAGTCCACGTGACACACAGACACGACACGACTCGCGTGTCAGCCGTGCCTGTGCACGCGCACAGCCGCCCGCGCGCGACAGCGTGCGGCCAATGCAACCGCGATTTCTCCACGTGTAGTGCACGTCATGCTCCCAAATTTTGGGAGCTAGGTGGCAGACATTGCCCCATGTTTCCCCCAAAAATTCAGGACACGACGTGTCCTGTTGTCACGCCCCAGAACCGGAATACCGGAGAGCGGGGGCAGACATAGCCAGCTACGTAATCCCAAAGTACGTTAATACTCTGAAATCGCGTATAAGCTGTCAAGACATGGGGGTTACTCTACAAGCCATCAGTCAATACTATGGTTTAACAATCCTAGGTATCTCAATCACAGACAATTATACAAGAGCAAGGAGTACGATCATCATACATACAATAGTAAGGCGTCCCGAACCATATATACATGAATGATCATGAAGCCAGTACCACAGAACTGAGGACTAGCTAGAGTATTAGTCGTACATGATAAGGACTAGCTATAGTCTAGAATACACATATCATGTTTATGCCCGTAGGCTACAATATCAAGGAAAATACCAAAACACGAGCTAAACACGTGCTCGGGGCTAAACGTTACAAGAAGAGAATTTACATATCAGTGGAAGAATGAAGAAGAACCCACTGAGGCACTCTGGTGCTCCGGCTGGTCACCGTCGAGTAGATGATGCGGTAGATCCTTCGGGCTCTTCTATCAGAACCTGGCCATGCAAAACCAGTGGGGTCAGACCCCAAATAGCAAGTACCACAAAGGAGGCCGAACTTTGAACTTAAAACCAGCAATCATTAGCAAACAACAAGCAAGTAAGTAAAGGAGGATCGAGATTCGTGCAGTACCAATGAACTTATCCCGAACATAGGAAGACAGTAAGTAAATCATCATTTGACATAAAATAAACTGGAGAACATGTTAAATAAAATATAGCAGGACAATATATGAAGAGAAAACGAAGGTACTATTCCGGAAGCCAGGTTACAATCCTTAAACCAAACAAGGACCGAGATTGTAACCTTTCGCCTGAACAGAACTTAGTCTCTGATCATTTATTGCTAAAGGTGCCAAGCATTAAAGTAAAAAGGAGAGAGTACAATACTAGAGTGACAATAGAGTACAATCATTATAGTGACAATCTGGAGAGACAATCATTCAATCATTCTGGTACAATCTTGCAATCAATCACTTCTAGACCATACTATACTGGACTAGACTCCATCCAATCAATCACGGCCAATCATTGCCTACGGCTTTCTACATTAACTAACTAGGGTTATCACAATCCTAGTTACTAGCAAGATGCAATGAGATGCTCCAAGTAGTCACAGGCCCTGCAGCTATCCAGGTTATCCAGGCAATCATTATAGTGACAATTTAGAGAGTACAATACATTTAAAGTGACAATCAAGAGTGCCCCACATGACAGTGGGCTGGAAATGTGCCCTACTCGTCGGCATGCTACAAGTCCAAGCATTTGCGGCCGGGATAACGGGATCGCCTGTAACTGGGGAACATCTCTTCATGTCTAGTGAATTATACTAGTCATTAATCTTAGTCCATTTCAGTAGGTACTCCTGACCGTGGTACTCAGGAGTCCCCTCCTAGACATGATGTAAGACAGGACTGGATTATTGTACAATCACAATCGCCCACGGTGTCCAGGATGTTCATTCTTGTCAGGTCATGTCATGTCAGGTAGCCGTCGCAACAGCTGTTCGAAATAATCATGTCAGGTTTATCATGTCAAGAGTGCGTCACAGCGGGCCACTATCATGTCATTATCATGTTCAAGTTTACTGGTCAAGAGTGCGCCACGACGGGCCACTATCAGGTCATGTCAGGTCATTAATCAGGAGTGCACCACTACGGGTCACTGTCGTGTTTAGGGTACATGTGCTGGACACTATAGTGCAAGCATTCAATCAGGGGACTCAAGTTATGCTGAGGTTACAAGGCACCAATCATCATTAAGATCAAATAAGAATAGAGAAATAATAATAACAATAATTTAAATAGCTGGACAAGGCATAGGAAGGAGCCCTGCGGCTCAGGGTCACTATCAAGCATTGTTCAATTATCATTCCAAACATAATAAATAAATTCGGGATTATCAAGTTCATGACAAAAGGCGTATAAAATGGGCATAAAAATATACAATAAGGATTTACAAAACATGGGCAAATAATGATAAATAATAGCACACAGGATTATGGAAAAGTCATGCGGCTAAAGCATATGCGGCCAGGAATGATCTCATGCGGCTATGAAGAGAACAGCCCATGCGGCTGAATTCATCAGGGCGCATGCGGCTAAGGAGTCGGGTTCATGCTGCTCAATTAGGGGCTCATGCGGCCAGGATCACTGGGTCCCATGCGGCCAGGGCAAAGAGGGCGCATGCGGCTCCAAGAAGTTGGGGTTTCATGCGGCTCGGTCAATACAAGAACTCATGCGGCCAGAAGTAATACAAGTTCATGCGGCCAGGGAGACGAGGGCGCATATGCGGCTAGGATCTCATGCGGCCAGGAGAGGCAAGGGCGCATATGCAGCTAAGTGGGGAAAAGTCCATGCGGTTGGGAGAGACTAGTCCTCATGCGGCTAGCGGGAAGAGAGGGCGCATGAGACTAAGTCTGATCCTTCATACGGCTGGAAGAAGCAGGGTACATGCGGCTGGGAATGAGCGAGTCATGCGGCTAGATGAGTTCGGCCCTCATGTGGCTCAGAGTACTTCTAGCCATGCGGCTGAAGAGAACACTTGCCGCACGAAATATTCATGCGGTCAAGTCAAGCACAGTTCATCTTCTCCAAACTTCCGAGAAGAAGAACACCATGAGAGCCAAGTGCTCAAGCTCCATAACTCCATCATCCGGAGCCCAAATCCGAACTTCTATAGGTCAAAACGGGGCAGAATGAAATGCTCTACAACATAGAA
This sequence comes from Iris pallida, assembly GCA_029216955.1. Lineage (NCBI taxonomy): Eukaryota > Viridiplantae > Streptophyta > Magnoliopsida > Asparagales > Iridaceae > Iris > Iris pallida. The sequence continues at coordinate 5,638,390 of JANAVB010040220.1, forward strand.
CCATCAAAACTCGAAAATAACAAGATTAAATAGATCAAAACCCATGAAAACCGAAATCTCTTCAAAGCTAGATCTACAACATTTGAACCATCAAAATGGAAAACTCCAAGTTCTAAACATGCTTAGAATGTGACGATAAAGAGAATGGAACAAGCAAAATAGAAATCGTCCAACATTCGGCAAGGTGTACTTGCCTCTCTCTAATGGCTAGGGTTTGGTGGAAAAAGAAAATGAATGATGGTGAATGAGGAGGGAGAGAGAAAAAGTGGCTTATATAACAAGCTCAAGTGATCTCCACCATTCATTCCTCTCCACTCAATCTAAACCATACACCTCTCTCATAAAGAACCAACTAACCAAACCAAGTCCAAGCCAAACCAAACCAAGTCAAAGTGGAACCGAACCAAATAAAACCAAATCCAAGTTAAACCAAGTCATGAAATCCTACACTTAGAAAATTTTAAAATATCACACGAATCGAGAAATACGAAATACGGCTCAAATAAATACGTATCCGTATAAAATACCGATACAGTGAGACGGATCTCACACCTGTATCCTGAGATACAGGGCCCGAGATGCAGGACACGGCCTACGGGCTCGTGCTGCGTGTCCAAGTAAAAATACACGACACAAATGGACACAAAATGCCATACCACCTTCACAAAAATTAATACACTCACCTAGATCTACAAATCTATGCAATCACTTTTCAAAAATACGAAAATTGATTCCTATGTAGCATTTCTACAAACACCTACATTGCCAATACGATACGTGTCCGATACGGACACGAAATGGACACAAATTATGCCCAAATCTCGTGGGCAGTTAGGTAACCCCTAAACCTAACCTTATATGCAAAGAAATCAGGAAGAAACAAGGGTTTAGATAGTTTACCTATTGAGTATCAAAACTCAAGAAAAGCTTCAAAGAGGGGATTCCAAATGGCAACTCCAATTCTCCAAATGGCACACAAACTGAGGTGATCCTCCAAAACCAGTAAATAAACATAAATTAGATCCTATTGCAAAAGACTAGGGTTAAAAAGGAGTTAAAATGAATTAAATGAGATTTTAGAGCATAGGAAAAAATACCTCTCCTCCAAAATTAGGGCAAACCTAAAAAAGAGGCAAGAACACTCTAAGAGATTACTTATAGGCAAAGGAAAACCTAATAGTGGCTGCCATGGTTGGGTTAGAATTGGTTTTGGGCTTAAGTCATGGGTCTATGGCTTAATCACTAGTCTTTAAATTGGTAAGTCATAAGTCATTGACTTAAGTCACTAGTCATGGACTAATTCCACCTGAACTAATCCTTCTTACCTTAAAACTAATTTCTAATTACTAAAGTAGGTTAACTAGAGTTAGACTAGGGTCACCAACTAGGGTTAGTTTCTAGGTTAGGCTCCAAAGTCAACACTAGTCAAGTCTAGATTAACCCTTAATTAAATTATACAAAAAATCATATAAATTCTAATAAATCTCAATAATTCATAATAATTCCAAATAATTTCCAAAAGTTCAAAATGACCAAAATACCCCCATGCTAGAAATGTGGTAGTGACAATAGTTAAATAATTACCGAACTCGAGCGGCTCTTGTGGTTATCGAGGAGAGGTATAAGACCCTGGCTGGGTGCGTATCATCGGACATCTCGAAAAAAAAAAAAAAATTACAATTGATTATTGTTAAAATAATTTAAAGATCTACTTTCATCCTACATCCTCTAAAAAAATGTGAAAATGGTGGATTAGAGGGGGGATATGATTTGGGGTTCATGATTATCCCAAATCCAACCCCCAAATTTAGTGTTTATGAAACAATAGATTTGGTCCAAATTTTGGCCAATTCCACTCCTAAATTATGTTTACCAAACAGAAAGCATAAATGTGATGACATTTGCGAATGAAGAACTACACTGTTCTCAATTTCTAACTCCTTTTATATCAAGGTATATATCAAGGTATCTTTACATGATGAAATATGTAGACTTAAAAGTTGAGTCTCCAAATGCAGTCACATTAATTATTAGTTTAGCATATGTATAAATTAATTTTATACTTATTTTTCTCACAATTAAAAGGTATTTAGCAGTATTATAATAGCTGGAACTCGAGCATAACCGTCAAATTATCATTGATCATCTCCAACCGGTGGCTGCAATGCACAATTGAGCTTCATCTATCAAAGATTTATGGCAGCAGCCGTTTCTTTCACAGCCAGAGTCTCCTTCCTCGGCGGCATCATGAGTCTCTCCCCGTTGTCGAGTAGTGCTTGGAAATTAACTGTCTCCACCAGACGGTTGCAAGGTTCCCTCCGTGTCTCAAATGGTATGGAACGAATACTGGACGCTTCTCTGTATTTGTTGAGTTACTCCAAACTTCATATTTACCTCGTATAAGTGACTCATCATCTCTATGTTGTCAGAGCATCAGGAAGAGTAGAGTGTGCTCCCAGAACTTTACCACCCACGTCAGGGAAATTCTCATAACCCTTTATGGAGCAAATCCTCCCGTCCCTCCTCACATGGATTGGGTATCGCATCAGGTGTCCCTTCATCGCTTTATTCTCCGGGGCCACATAAGTCTGCCAATTCTCTTCTGCGAGTTGATTCACAAACCTAACACATCCAATAGTCTGAGGTTCCTGGAAACAATCTTCTAGCATGCCCATATGTTCAGCCCAAAGTGACATTCGGTAACCATAAACCTGGCAAGAGCATCTTATTAGGAAGTAGACAAATTGAAATCTCATGGCAGAAAAGTAGTTTATGAGTAACACCAAATCACATCCTCTTCATCATTCAAACCTATGCAACCACCCTCCAATTTTTCCCTCACCTGGGGAAGACTCTAAGATGAAGGAGGACGGAGATAATGCTTGTCACATGAAGTTTCTGTTTTACTTTCACTAGACAAAATATAAGATAAATTGATACAATGCACTAGGATTTAATCATGTAGTAACCCTGTTCATGATAAAAGATCATCTTGATATCAATAATGGTGAATGTAGTTTACTAGCATCATATTGTGCACTAAATAAATATTTTATGGCATCTAAAATCATGATTAATTGTGTGTGGATTAAGTCATTAGATCCCGCACGTAGAGATACGATACAATAGTATTTGTATGTGGGGTGGGCGGGTGTTGGAGGTTGGGGGTGGAGGGAGGCGGGTGTACATTGTATAGTGTGCATGGATGGAACTTAATTTTGAGAAACTAGTTCCCTTATAAGGATCCAAAGGACTTCAGACACCCTTATGTATAGCGGTGACAATCGATCAGGTCGGGTTTGGATCAACTAGTTTAGGTCGGGTTTGGGTCAACTAGTTTAGGCTAGATCCAAGCACAAGCTAGTTATGTTTGACCCATTTAAGATATAGACCAAGCCCATCCCGTCAAAAAACGAGTCCAACTGAGCAACTTGTTTAACCCATTTAGGATTTGGCACTAACCCTTGCAAGGTTGGTCTTCTGTGATCAGGGGCGGCGGTGTGGGCGGATGTGCGGTCAGCCAAGGAGGAGGAAGAAGAGAAAGAGGACTCAGCAATGCAGGCTGCACGGAGTCAGAGACAAGCAAGCGGTGGGGAGGGCACAGGCGACTTGGGAAGAGAGGGCGACACATGGGAAGACCAAGCGTTAATGGAATGGGTGAATTAGGATCAAGGATTAGGGTTAAGGGTTTAATGGTTTGAAATTGGATCTGCTAGGGTTTGGGTAGATGGGTGAACCAAAATCCTACTAATTCAGTGAACAGGTAGTGACATGTATCCGAGTTGTTTATTAAACGGGTTAGACGAATGACCCATTTATCTCTGAACCCATTTACACCTGACCTAAAAAAACTTAAGAAGACAGATTGGACCAAAATTGCCACCCTTACCTTGTAACCAGTAACCACCTCCTACGATTGGGGAAATTGTTCTTTGTGTCTTCAATGTTATCGTGCAGATCTCTGCATCTACTGGTATTTCTGAACTCTCTGTATCCATATTGTTAAGGGCCTTTCAAGGCCAGAATGGTGCCCTTACCCTAAGGCCTCGTTTGGTTCGCGGAATGGAAGGGAAAGGAAATCAATTCCTTGTCATTTCCTTTCCTTTGGGAAACTTTAATTCCTATTGATTTTTCTTTCCGATGTTTGACAATGCCAAGGAATTTGGAAAGGAAAGTGAATACTTCAATGTGGGAAAGTGATTCCTTCCTTGGATGGATGGAATCACTTTCCTCCCTAATTTTCCTTCCATTGGGAATCACTTTCCTTTCCTCCTCAATTCCTTGGGCACCCAAACATAGGAAAGTAATCACTTTCCTTTCCCAACCGGGAGATTCCGCGAACCAAACGAGGCCTAAGGGATTTCCTGTTAGCTGCCTCATATGTGATTTAGGGGATAAATGAAAGAGCTTCAATAACCTATGCGATCTTATGTGACCTATCTCACAAATGCCTTTCATCTTTCATTCATAGTGAAATTTTCTCTTAATCACAAGAACCGATTTAGGCCTATGTGCTGAACACTATCTTAGTATCTTGTGTTTTGTTCCCTATTTCTCATATTGTTTGTAAGTCTTTCACTGGCAAACACCAAGTCTAGGATTTTGCTGCATTGTGTTTGCCACCAACAAATTTCTTCTTACCCATGGATATACGTCGCTCAAGCAAATATACATATTCAGATGCTCAATGTAGGTCTGTTCCAGCGAATCTCCTCTACACTCTTGTAGAAGTGATTATTCTACATAAGTTGTATAAGTAAATTATTCACTAATATGAGCAAACACACAGAGATTCACGTATGTTTTATCGCTAGCAAGGAAAGGGTTGATAGTAGTGAACAGTCTATTATGTAAAAAAGATTGTGTCAGATGAGTATAGTGGATCTTCATACAAACTGGTGAAGAGATGGTACCCACTATCACATGTAAAAGTTAGAAATATATTGCCCGGAACTAAGAAAACATATATACCTGTCCGTGTGGATGATAGCCCTTCCCAACCCATGTATGATGTGGCTGATAGGCACCCATCGCAATTTCAGTGTCCCGTGAACCCTCCATGGATCTTTGGTTGATGTTGGCAGATCCCATAAGTACATATTCATCATCAACAATCATCCCTTTAGCATGCACATATATCATAAATCTCTGGAACTTCTGAGCCATGCGCTGCACAAAAAACATAGGCTTATTATTATTTAGTGTGCAAAGTATTAAGTCAACAATGAGTTCTCTCTTGATTGTTGAAATGAGCAATTGGCAAGTTCGTACGAAAGCTTTTGCCAAAATGTAGCAGTTTAACAGAATTTAGATCCGGTGCTAGAATGAGTAACTACAAAAGTTCCATTTGTAGAAAGATGAACCTTAATCAAGGAGACTGTTTCCTAAACTTGGATTATAAAGAGCGTGAGACTTTCTTAAATTTAGGCATACTAACATTGTACATGGAATGTTAAATGAGGAACATCTTGCTATATAACACATAGGGGTTATGCTTCTAGAACTTTCAGGTCTCCAGCAAAATAAAACATGGAAATTCAAATCAACATGACATGTCTGATAGGCTCAAGAAGATAGACAAAAAAGGGCTTCAGACCAGGGTTTGTTTCAAAATGGTTATTGTAACGCATCAACACTTCAGTTGGCAGTGATTCCAAAATTCAAATTTGAGATACTACCTGTGGAACTATAATAGAAACTCAGTTATCCATTTTCATATCGCATTTTCATACCTTGGCACTAAGATCAAATTAATAAGATCCCAGATGATCAACTGATAAGAATTACTGTAATTAAAACAGTTAGACTACGTATTCATATATCAAGTATTACTCACATCTAAGATGGGAATATCACTCCTTTTCACTGTATGGCAAATTGTATCATTTAACCTCGTCATCTAGACTCTTTATATTCTAGGGGACTTGGAGGGTGCTCCTCAGTTGCATGAGCTTAAACTGCATAGACAAAAGGTTGATCTACCTACCCTCCAACTAGCCATCTGGGTTTTATGGCATGACTCTCTCATACTCATAGCTACCTTGGCTAGGAAATTGGCAATGGCATAGAAGCTTGACATTAGGTCGACATCCAATCATAAAAACTTTGTCAATTATTTTATGGAGGTTTCTTATGCTCTACCAAACCCATTAAGATGGTAGAAGATTTGATGGTAACTATATTGCTGGGATAATCTTGATAATCTTGGTGGGAAATTTTTGTTCCTGTTCTTCCTAGTTACAACTCTCAGCATCACCTAGTAAAACATCAATGTATAACCATTGATTTTCTGATCATTACCACAAAAGGAACATACTCAGTTGCAAGTAAATCTCTGAATTATAATTTTGAATAAATAGAAGTGCGGAAAATACTTTTATGCTGTCTAAACATGCACATAATTAATATCTCAATGTTGCAAAACTGTCAACTTTTTCTTGGACGAAATATGTATGTAAGTTTCATTTCATAGACAATTAACCAATTCAATTACAATGAAAATTAAGTTCATTATTTGCCGATGATTACTAACTGTGTCAGAGTCAAATGAAAAGAACTTCTAGAGATAGAACTTAGAAGTAAAGAATGTTTCCTTGTTCAACAAAAAGAAGTGAAGGTGAAATTTGAGATCTCCCATCGTATAGGACTGAGATATTCCCTGGAGAATTCCTTGAATCTTAATTCCTGGAATTAGCCTAATTACTGTCATTTGGTTGTAAAGAATTTGAGAATTGCAATTCCCGTGAAAATTACATATCCCGCTTCTTTGCACAAAAGTAGAGAGTTGAAGTTTCCCAAAGAATGTGTCAAACAAATTTCAGGAATGTAATGTGACATGATGTGTAGACCTAGTGGGGACCATATGGATGTTCAGTGACTTACTAAAAATGGGAAGTCATTCGTGCAACCAAACAAGAGTTGGAATTACTATTCAAATTTACAATTCGGAATGGAATTTCAACTCCTTGCAACCCAATGCCCTTAACAAGCAGATGTCTAGGTAAATATATGTGCTTACCATGTAAAAGAAGTCTGCAAGATGTTGTAAACAACTTATATGTAACAGTTTTTAAGTCGGGGTTCTGACTGAGAAAGAAATAGGGGCATCAACTAAAGGAAAAACATGAAAATATACCAGGGCACTATTATCACATGAAGAATTTGTTGATTCTCTTTGTGAAGGTTCACGCTTTCCAAGACAATAAAAATTCAAGTAATCTTGTGGATGATTGCATTCAGCAAGACCAGAATCCTCGAGCGCCCGTCCAATGATTCTATACATCATACCTATTGTCTGAGCCTGAAATACATGAAGAAACATGAGGTCTGGAATTCTTTTTACCAATGCTGAAGTTCCGAATAAGGTGCACTAGTTCAGAGAAGTATAACAACCTAAAATCAGAAAAGTAAACCAACATACTTATGGAAGGATGTGATATTATAATAATCAAGTAGTAAAAGATATTATTGATCATCAAAAAAGTCCCAGTGGTATCTTAAATTAGTTACATTACCAGGTAGTGCCTTTCTAGAAGAGAGTATCTTCACTAGCCCATAGGCTTACAAAATGAGAAGTTGGCAGGACTTCTCATCCATACTTCTTTGTTCATGTGTGCGGATGTATCTTTATGAATCAAGCCGTACAAAAGGGAATCCAACAGAATGAGCCTAAAAATCTCAGCATTATGAATTTATACTACATCTTGTAGGTTAAATGGTGTATGAAAAATGTAAGAATCAACATGCAATCCATTTATTATCTTAACTTAGTTTCATCAACCATGCAGATAGTATTCATGGAAGGTCATTCCAGAATATGATGGTCTCTGTTAGAATTGACGAGGCACGAAATAACCCCACTACCTACATGGTATCAACCCAGGAGGATTTACAGAGTACCATCCATGCACAATTCAAAATACTCATCCCCTAACACCAACCCAGGGCTACCAGCTGATATTCAAATAATCTACTAGCAGCCATCCGGGTCAATTGGCTCCAGCTGCATAGGATCACTATCTCCTGTTTAACACTCACCTGAGAATTATTGCGCAATTGCCTTCTACACAGCAGTTAGAAACAAGCTTTTTCCATTTTATCTTATTTTATGGAGTGACAATATTGTACCACAAGCATCAATTCAGGCATATGCAAGATCATGTAAGTCAATAGTAAATGAACACAAGTAGTGAAAATGTATCCACATATAGAGTAATATTAGATCTATGATCTTCAATGAAACTTTTTGTTGTGTGGGGGGTACATCTTATAGATCTCCTAACCGATCAGTTAACCACATTACCTTTACTTTTATAAGTTAATACCAATTACTTAGGTGACTAGTTATCTTAATGGTCCCTGCTAATTCTCCTGATTATTCCTCCTGGGTTGTGTTTAACCAATCATAATTAGGTTTAATTACTCTCTTAACTCCATGTTAAGTTGTATAAATTCTTCCTCCTTAATTATGTTTAGTTGTCTATAATTTTGTTCAACCACCTCTTCTACATGAACTCTTCGGATGACAGTCTCATTTGTGACATCCTTCATCAACTTCCAACATCTCCTGGTCACCAACGACAACATCAAACATCTTCGGATCATCTAGCATATTTATATATCCAACAGATTTTCCCAAAAAGGGAATTTTCTTTTGTTTTTAATACTTCTTAGATTTCTTAAACCTTCTCTATGTTTTGTTTTGGGTATTTCTTAGAGGGCTTTTTCATTTCTGTTTTGTAGGCCTTTCCAAGTTATATATTGTTTAGAAACTAGAATGTAAAGTAAAACATTATTAGAATGTCATGTCAATGCATGGAAGGTTCTTATTGATGCAATCAAGCTATATCCATGAATCATATGATCACGTAATATCGATTTTATATTTTTCTTTTCTCTTAATTATCAACTTCATACGAGTTTCACTTATTGCTTGACAATTCATATTGTTGCTTATTATTTTAAATTTATCCATATATACAGTTTTATTAATTTCAATCAAATTTCTATGAGCAATATATCTTACGATACATGAAAACGATATAATAATCTCATGAACCGATACACAATATGTATATCTCAATTTGACATCCTAAAATACAAGCATGTATAAAATAAGTTATTTGAATAGCCAAAGGACCTATCACTAGATGACTTCTCATCGTAACTGGTGAGTCCCTTATATTCAAACCAAAAAAAATAGAGAGAGCTATTTGAAATTTCCTGACTATATATAAGTTTTATCCACGAGTAAAGGAGAAACATAATAAGATAGTGACAAGACAGAAACAATTCTTGGAAGATATGAAGTATGACTGCTCCTAGCATCTTCTACTTTCATTTCTACTTTTATTGTCTTTTGTTTCTGGTTTAGTTGAAAAACCAAAAGTTAATATGTTATCAATATTGTTAATTACTTTCTTGCTCCTGCCGCATCTCATCCTCATCATATTCATTCAAGCCTTCTCCCATGAGAGTGATGTCAGCAATGGAGCATAATAAAGATCCATAAAAGAATTGACCAGGTATAGAATGCTGACCAATTTGGTCCAACTGTATGATAACACCCGCATAGCTCGAATTCATCTGATTCACATGAAGGCATCTCTGGAGTGTCTAATTCACTCATATACAGATCTATGTTATACTGGGCGCTAGGCGAGGCGAGGCGACATGCCACCCACCTCGCCTAGGCGCCCGCCCAGGGTCGGTTGCTCTTGAATCTTTTTTTTTTTTTTTTTGCATTTATGTATACAACAAATATGTAGTGTAACTAATAAGCAATAAACATTAACCAATAAGCATAAAAGTAATATAAGAAGCAAAAATTATGAAATAACCAATGTTCAACATTAAGTAAAGATAGTAAGCAAAATTGGGCAACCCTAGGCGACCCTAGGCAGGTCTCCCATGGGCGACCATAGGCGGGCATCTAGGCGCGCTTAGGCGAGCGTCACCTCACCCAGGAGAATTTTTCCCGCGTCGGAGCGAGTCCTCTCCAACGCGCCTACGCGTCGCCTATGACAACATAGATCCAGATCTATGTGATCCATCCACAAAGCCATGTTGTTGGGTTGCATGTCCTAGCATGCCTAAGGACTTGCCAGTCACTTGATCTAGAGAGTCTTGAGGGGGCCAAGGATTATCATTAGTCTAGTATTAGGAAATCATAGTCATAAACAGTGTGTTACCATTATAACTTCATAGTTTAGGAATGCATGAGGAACAGTATTTTGTACGTTACATGAGAGTTGTGGTGTGTCGTATTTGTTCCGTGCATCATAGATGGTTCCTAAATGTGGCATGGATCACTCGATACTAATAAAAAATATAGTTGGTAATATTTGATTTTCTTCTTCAGTTGCAATTAATTTTTCCACCAATGTTGTGCAAAAGGATAAAGAAGAAAACCTTATAATATGGCATCATCTTCTCGCATTCCAAGGTAAAAAGGACATCCTAGTGCCACAATGCCCGTGGTAATGCATGGTCTAGGGAAGTGAATATATTCAAGGTAAAAAGGGCATCCTAGTGCCACAATGCCGTGGTAATGCATGGTCTAGGGAAGTGAATATATTCAAGGTAAAAAGGGCATCCTAGTGCCACAATGCCCGTGGTAATGCATGGTCTAGGGAAGTGAATATATTCATAACCTTAAACCCCTCTTACAGAGAGGTTGTTGTGGGGATTTGAACCAGTCCCTAGAATGCAAGAGCCATGGTTACCAATTTAATGGGAAAAGTTGCAAGTTAGGATAGAACAGATCAAGACTTGACTTCCAACTTATCCTTTGTAGTCGGATGTGACAGGAGTGAACTGGGTGGCTTTCCCATTTGGTCTTTTACAAGCAAACCTCTCAATCAGTTGACGTGGCCGATGATCCAATGCAGCATCTTCCAGAAGTATGCCTGGGTAGGATAGATATAAGTAGGTTGACTATGGTAATACATCCTCCTTAGTAGTCATTTACCTGCCTGAGATGTCCCTTCTCAATCCTCTCAACATTCAATACACCTCGGCTTACATGTTAGACTCTATTCATTAAAGGGAAAGGACAGGGGAGAAAGGGAGGGAAATACATGTATCACTATAATTTGGTCCAACAAAATGCAACTGTTGCGTATAGAAAGCCCAAACTTTGTCAAACTAATTTAGCAACACCGACCATAGACCAGACTGAGTTGAGGCTGATCATTGACATGTTGATCGCCTGTGGGCTAGTCGACTAGGAAGCACTAATACTCAAAAAATTATGTGGTAGCCTATTATGTCCATGTACGCAGCAGACACAACACCGACACTCAAAGTACACTAGGACATGTCAATCAGTGTTGTCTGTGTCTCTGTGCCCATATTGTGTTGACCGGTATTCGTACAAGTGTAACATAGCTTGTCAAACATAGCGAGTAAGCTCGGTTTACCAACTCTAGCAGCAACTTAAAAGGTTACTAAATGTTACTCTGAATTTTCTATTTTTGTTCATTTCCAGGCTTGAGAATATGTGTAGGAGATCTTATGAAAAAATATTAGAGAGACAGAAATCTACCAAGTATCATAAATATCCACCGTCCATCCTTTGAGACTCTAACAAATAGCATGCAAGTTCCATCATCTATATCAAAGCAATATCTAAAGCAAGGTTGCTGTATCGGTACATGAAACGGGCCTGGACCCTTATGAGTACCGGTACGGTAGTTTCAACAGTTCCTCTCAGAGTTTTGTAAGTTTTTTATTTATAAAAGCCAAAAATAATTATAAAAAAACTATAAAATTATTGACACGTTTAGCTATAAGTTTATATATTTGGTGGTTCCTCATTTCCTTTGAAGGGAATAATATTCAGTATTGATGAATTCTTCACCCACAATAGATATTAATGTTTATTTAATTTATTTCAGACAGTACACCCGCTATCTATGTTGCAGCAATATGGGCATGAATACTAGATACCAATATTTTCTGATAGGTACAATAAATAGTCATGTATGTTACACGAATAAGGAAGTGTATACATATATGGACATGATATAGATGTGGACACCATTTTTCCGTGTCCATGCAACATAGCCCGTATTGATAGTTTCAAATGGAATAAGATTTAAGATGATGAATATTGTGAATTTATAAAATATACAAATATACGACTTCACAAATGTTAACGGTTATAGTGTGTTGACAAGGAATCTTTTCTACACACGGTATCATGTCGATGCGTGCGCCAAATTATTGTGGCGACACTATTTTTCTCATATTTGACGTTTCTTTAAAAAAATTTGTTGATGAATTGAGTGGGAAAGAGAGTGCCAATGTCGATATCGGACAGTATCGGTGGGGTTCACTAGCAGATCGGACAGTCCAAAACGACACGATACATAACAGTATCGGCTGACAATGCAAACTTTGATTTGAACCACAAGTATCCGAAAAGTATGAAATGAGTTGGCCCAATATGTCAATCAATCTTCTTGCCAATGGGTACATAGCAATTTCTCTATAACTGATCAAGAATATGTGTACAACATTTTTTGTGTTCCTGATTCAATAAATAAGCCAGTCTCCTAATTCTCTACTTCAAGAAGGGAAACATAATAGTGCAGAAATAATAGATGGCAAGAAAGATGTAACCTGCCAAAAAAGAATTTCCTGCATAGCCGCTCCAGTAGGAATTCCTTCAGGCCACATTGGTATTACAATATAAACTGAAAATCTTTCATGTGCTTTGATCTTGCTGACAATCTTCAAGGCCAATTCCATAGGTATCAGATTGTCCGCACCTACATTTAACAATATTGAAAACATTCAAAACAGAACAATCTTCTATCAGTTTACCTTTTATGTCCAAGATAAAGATACATACAAGCCGGGTGTGGGTGTGTGCGCTCGTGAGCGCGCACGTTGTTTCAATTAAATGTAGTTTATCCTTAAATTATTTGATATTAAAAATATATCTGTGAAGATTGGATCAATTGTTCTCTGAAATGACTTTTGGTTGGGTGAAACAAAATGAACCCATGTCTTGCGAGGGTGAAGGAATTTCTCTCTTCAATTCTGCTCTTATCACTTAAATCCAAAAGGTGATCGAGCCTATTCCAGTTACTTTCTTGGTGATTCGACCTACCCTGTTCCCTTTATATACTTCATTGTGCATTTTATTCCAAGGCTAGTACTATACCTTCAGATCTGCCAGATGGAAATATGGGAACTTTAAGGGCAGTATGCCAGAATGAGATCGTGGTTTCACTTTGATCGAGGAAAGTACACAACAGAAAATGTGCACCAACTTTATTCATTAGGAGGAATTGTTCTAAGTTGAGAAGAATGACAATGACCAAATTTAGATTAGGTTTGTTGTTTTGGTCAGTTTTATTCCAGTGCTTCACGTTTAATAGAAGTTCCCTGCTTGTACGGGGATTTCCAGCTTGTATTGGGATTTCTTTTATTATTGGGAATGAAACTTTTTGAAAAGCCTATAAAAGAATATTTACATTATAATTTATAACTCAATGAAATTGATGAATGGAATTCGAATTCTAAAATATATGGTTATGTGATGCAAGTTTCTTCAGCTGATCACGCACGTTAGATCCCTACAAAAACTCCCCAATATCCTTCCAAGATACATCAACTACAGCACTTAACCTTTGTCCTTCAATCCTACAAAAACTCCCCAATAACTTAACCCATAGTTTCTAACCCAAAACGCATCTTCAATTGCTTCTTTTGTACCCTGAAATCTGGTCCTGAAATTGCACTTCCAAACCTCTCCAAACTACTACGAAGATCTAGTATACCTCAAGCCAAATCAAATCCCAGCCCCAGAAATCCTAATTTTCTTCCAAAACTGTGACTATTTCAGAGGATTGATTTGCTTTGATTGCTGTCTTCTATCAGATATACTATTAGGAATATGAGAACTGTGCATTCTAAGAGACCATAAGAGGTCCTTTTGCAGTGACTTCAACTCACAATCTCAGGCATTATATGCATCACTCATGGCTTCAAAATTACGAAAGATATCTATGCTGGCAAGCCTATATGTTAGTCATGTTGCACAAATTTCCGGTTATAAATCTCAAATAATATTTTATAATATTCATGACAGGTAAAAGAAACAAAAACAAGGTTCCAGCCAAAAACATGGTTCCAACAAAACATAATTTCCATGTAAGAAGATACACGTGAAGAGGCCCCATAGTAGGCTGAAGAGAAAGATCCTGGATATGTAGAGAGTGGTGAAAAAGCAACCAATACATAGATTGATGTTAAGCATACTAGAGCTACTTAGGATAATGTTAAAGCTGGAAAGTTTGATCTTATGATAGTATTTAGCTATTTATACTCACACTGGAAGAAACAATGTTGAAGCACATCTTTTAAGAGATCCAAAAAAAAGTAATGGGGAAATGAAGAAAGGTTCAAAATGTGAGTGAAGGGGAAAGGAGAAATTATCCAAAATGCAAGTGAAGTTTCAAAGTGGACTAAGAGGTATTCACTGTTACGTACGTTGTATTATGAATCATGAACAATGGAAATGAAACAAAAACAAGGTATAAAGTACAGAGGACACCTTAAGAAGGCATTAATGACATAGGAAAACTGTCGGTATATGCTTTCGAAGATGGATGGTTCCCCTACCTATGAGGTTGGATGTAGTCTACCAAGGATCAAAAAGGATATGTAGCAATTATCATTTTGAACTTTGAGATGCAGAAGCTGCATTAAAGTGAATAAAAGGCCAGGGAAAATCAATACAAAAGAAGTAAATTGGATACGGATGGAAGAAATGATACTATCTAGGTGCACAAATAATCATATTAGGACATATTTGAGACACTTATTGTAATGCCCTGCTCCGTGTGGTGCATTTGGCTAGATTGTTGGCTTGAAATGTTTGGTTGGACTTGATTTCATGCGGAGGAATTATCCAGAGATATGCTCGGTCGAGGCAGATAGGTGTTTCTTTATGGTGGGTGGTTTTGATCCTTCTCTCATTTTACCTTCACACTTAATAAAATTGATATTTTCATTCTCTGTTTCTATGTTTCATGAGTTTGTTACATGCTAATAAAAATAACCAAGATAAAAGAGAGTAATAGGATTCTTGTCAACTTGCTATATAGAACATGAAATATTAACTTCTTGTCAAAGATATGGATTATTGTAATGTTGTAGAGTTGGATTTTTGTATTGTTGTAGTTATGTTATCATGTGAAATATAGTTCTATTGTTATGTCATCATGCAGAATGTAGTGTTGTTGTGCAAAGAAACGGAATGGTATGTATGGATGTGGCTTGGTGGGTATAGTATGGATGTGGCTTGGTGCCATGGAAAGGTATGTATGTGTGGCTTGGTGCCAAGGAATAATATAGATGTGGCTTGGTGCCACGGAATGGCTGGATGTGTTTTGGAATGATTTGGGATCGATGGGTCGTCAATCAGAAAGATGTCGAGTTGAAATTTATATTTTATATATTTTAGTTTTTATACCATGCATATGCTTTATAGTTAAACTGTTAACGCATATTGCATGGTCATGGACAATTTGTGTACAATGTTTGATTTCTCGAACGGTTGTCGACGCACTGGAATCGGGTCGGCATAGGGGAAACATAGGAAATAAGTGCTGACATACTAGCACAGGTACTTCGGGACCTTCAGTGGGACTATTTATTCGTACTGGATGGATCGTTGTCTTACCATGAATAGTACAAGATGGGTGTGTGTTCACCAGTGACCTTCATATATATCAAGTTGTATAGTTAATGATGTCTTCGGTTTGCAGGAAAGAATATGGTAAGTCTTGTTTGTAGGGAATGACAATCGGTTGTGGGTAAGAATCACTGTTTGGTGATACATATTATGTCTTTAGATTACTGTCTTATGGATCCTAACAATTGATGCATGGAAACACATATGACACATTATATATTATGATATTGATATCATTGTAAAACAATGAAGGATGGTAAGTATTGGGTAAGATCTACTTTGTTGAGTGACACTTTTATACTTGTATACACATACATGCTTATGAATTGTTAACTGATCCTAAGACAATATTAGAAAGACTCACATAAAACTTATCTAGTTTTGTAAATTTTTCTGTTTATTTTCGTTGTATTGACTTGTCTTGAGATGTTTTAATCGATCATGTTTGGTGCTTGCCTTGTACAAAAGTACAATTTAGGCTTGTACGACATCACGTCCAGTGACGACTTTCGGTCATGTGGGATCAAAACATAACACTTGCCTAGGCTAGCATTTAGATGATGATGAAAAGGATATATTCATCGTTACAAGAATAAAAATGTTCAAGAGTAGGAAAATTCACAAAACTATTGCTGGCTAATGATTGACATTGGATCATCATAGACAGGATTGGATTCAGATAACTGAACATGAACATGTAAAATCGTCATAGATCAAGCAATAGCAGGATTTTCATATTTTAAATGAGTATTATGTCTATCTTTCATAAGGCAGTCCCTTTTAGTCCCACATCAGTTAATGTAACATCGGGATCTCAATTCTACATGCTACCAGAGCAGGAGAAATTCAAGCTCTAACCTTCCTCCACAAAAGTTATCCTCCACCAAAACCCTACCCTAGCACAATAGAGATACATAATATACTCACTTACACCTGTGAACTCTCTGGTCAACCAAGATATGTGAAGCTCCCCTAGATCTAATTTTGATGGACTTTAGATAAAATAAAAATAAAAGGAGCATCAGATACAAATTTCAGAATGGAATTCTCACAAAGACAATGGTCGGAATGTATGGATGTTACTTGAAATTGCACTGGAGTGTGAAACATGATAAAGGTCGTATCATGCAAGCATACATATACAAACCAATAAAAAAAGAAGAAAAAAAGGATACACTATGTTGACATCTCATACATAAAGAAAGCAACATGCTTACTAATCTCTAATTGATGGTCATCTAAGTAACTGGTGTCCTAATTTAATATGAATTCGAACAATTCATGACGTTCCAAGGTGAAAAACCATATATCAAACTATACGATAAATGATGATGATTTACCTATTCCTGGAAAACATTAGTCTGGAACTCATTCACAACATTAGAGAAGCAAACCAGCTTTCTGTAGAAACAAAATAATAGTGGCAATATTTAGAGGAAGTAGGTGAACACTTCCCATCCATTAATACGGGGAGGAAATCCCTTCATATATATATATATATATATATATGCTCCACTCTCCAAGCTCCCTAGCCCAAGTGGTTAGGGAGGGGGGCTCACTTGGGGGAGGTCCCAAGTTCGAGCCCTCCCGTGGGTATGGGATGGCTGGGTGGTCGCGGGGCGGCCACGGTCCCAAGCTGACGGCCTCAAGAAATGGACAAAAATATATATATATATATATATATATATATATATATATATATATATATATATATATATATATATATATATATGCACCACTGCTTCTTGAACCTAGCTCTCTCGTCCTAAAAAATATATTTATCTTCTCCATCATTGACAACCTTTAACCTTCCTCAAACTACTCTAGTTACCAATGCAAACTTCCGAAAGATGCATAGATGGAAGGTCATGAATCTTGCTTCAGAAAAGAAAGTCCCAACTTTGATACTTAGTATGTGTGGAAGTCTAGGAGATGTCCTGATTGCTCAAAATCTGGAAATCTTAAAAACGTGACAACATCAGTGATCCAATAAATAGTACAACAATGTGGAAAACTCACAATTCCAATTACTTAGTATATGTTACAACATGGTCATTTGCCCACTTTTCTTTCTATGGTCTTCTAGGATTGATAGTTTTAGGTTTTAGAAAAATATAGGTTTGGAATCACCAAAGTGGATAGAAAGAGATACAAACTTGAGAAATCTACAGTAAGAACTGCAATATAAAACTATGATAATCGATTATTAGCAATATAGTTCTATTTTATATAGAGCATGAATAAAAACGAAGCATGTATAAGTGATACCTGCATTTTTGTATGACGGCCAGCAATAAGAGGACCCAAGGAAATACTGATTTTCTATGTATATAAAATGTTGAGCAGATCTTATTGCTTTCACATAGGCACTATGTATACTCTTGTCTATTACCAGATTCTTTGCACAAACAAGGTTCTGAAATAAAAAATATATATATTAGCAGAAATCTCTGCAACTTCTAATTTTTCTGCAGCTACAAGAAGAATTTGATCTAGATGCGTAAAATTATTTCAGAACTTTTTGGTTCAGAAAATTGAATCAGACACCAAATTTTCAATTAGCAATTTAATCAATTTGTAAGAAAACCATGGGATCTTTATTCTAACCTTTGACTCGGCCTCTGGAACATCTTTTGGAAATCCTTTTACTGATCCTGAATCAATCGACCTGAATATCTGGCAAAAGAGCAGTTCTGGTTAACATTCAAATACAAACTAGTTCAAAAGCAAATAATAAAACAAAGTTACTAACCTGTACATGCCAAGTTTCGTGATCTTGTTCATCAGAAACATTTGCATCAGCATTTTCATTAGAGGGTGTAATTATCCATGATATCCGTTCAAGTTTTATCAAGGCATCATCATGCCAACGTGTAACTTTCTTAAACCTGAAATCTCGCCATTTTGTAGATTTTCTCCATCGTTGCTCAAAGTTTGTCATTATATCATATGCAGCCGGGCCCTCAATTTTGCAATGTAAATCATGCCATGGTTGCCTTGGGCCTTGACTGTTAATCTACATAATAAGCAAAAGGTCAATTTACATAACTTCAGAATGAAATATATAGTTGGCAATGAATAATGCATAAGCTAGACCTCAAGGTGTTGGGTGGGCCGGTCCAGGCCGGCCCAGGTCAAACCGGGTTTGACCGGGCCCGGTCCCGTGTGGGCCGGGCTCAGACCGTAAGTGAGAGCGAGCCGGGCCAGGCTAACCCGGAGAGGGGGTGGCTGGACCCAGCCCGGACCCGGGGCCCGGTTTGGTCGGGCCGGGCTGAACCGGGCCTGGGCCGGGCCGGTTCAGTGCTGGACCGGCCGGCCCGGTTTGAGTGAGAAAAACCCAAAAAAAAATGATTTTCTTTCTAAAAAAAAAATTGGATGACAAAAAATATTTCAATGACCAAATAAAATAATACATAAACTGCAATTAATGACTACTGCAATTATGACTAATACAACATTACATTACAAAGACTAATACAAGATTACTAGTACATAAACTGTGATTAATGACTCATAGAAGATTTTTAGATGTTGATACATGAATTTAAATGTCGGCGTAGCTTTCCTATACCATGAGTATGGTCCCATTTTAATCGTTTCCTATAATGCAAACATTCAACAAGAACTTTAGTGGATTATCTTCTTTCGGTACCGCCACTTGCATGACGCTCATCGTAAACTCCGCCAAAATGATGCCAAATTTTCGAATCTGATTCAAACTCTTCTTGCGGTGCAGGTTGTGGTTGCTGATCTTGTGGTTGCTGCGGTAGTTGATCATTATCCATGATATAAATCGTCTCTTCACACGAGTTTGCTTGTAAAAATTGTAAGAGGAAAGAAATTGTGGCATGATTAAGTGTGAAGATTTATGGCCTATTTATAGATTTTTTTTTGTGCAAAATGACATATTTTACTCCAAAAAAGAGTTGTTATAAGGGTATTTTTGGTCATTTCCAGCAAAATGATCAAAATACTCTTCCAACGATCTAAAAACAGCAAGTAAAATGGGAATAAAATGGTTATTTGGCATCCCAACGTTTAATATATATATATATATATATTGAAAAAAAGGTAAATTTTATTCCAAAGGAAAAGCCATAATCTTACAACATACAATCTGAGTGGGACTCCCACTCATCAATTCTCCATAGCATTTACATCAAACTCGATGTTATAGAGAATGCCAACCGGAGGGGTGACCAGCCCCTCAAAGATCCGACGGTTTCGCTCCCGCCATACATGCCAAACCGAAGCAGCCAGACGAACTCTGGCTGTTCGGAACCAATCCTGCCCTCGACCCCTGCTATCTCGGATCATCGTGATGATATCCCCAATACCTTTCCCGGAGGCGCATACTCCCAACACACGACCCTGCTCCGACCAGATCTGCCATGCCATAGCGCACTCGAAGAAGATATGCTTTATAGATTCAGACTCCAAACAGCAAAGCACACACTTGGGATCCGGAACCGGCACACCAAACGAACTCAGGCAATCTCTAGTCAAGAGGCGGCCCAGTAGAAGCTTGTAAACACACAACTGCATCTTCCTGGCCAGACCCTTGCACCAAATGAACTCATAATCGGAACTCAGAGGGAAGGTACGCCGGATAAGGTTGTAGCAGCTACGGAATTGGAACTCCCCAGTTCCCGAAGATGCATCTGTCGGCTCCCAAATCTACCGATCCGCAGGCAAAGCCGGATCAATGACTGTAGACATAATGATCTCACCCAGCTCCTCAGTGAACCGATAGGAATCCGGCCTCCACTCCCCATTACGAATGATGCGGCTACACTTCAGACCACGCCTGTCCTCCTGATGAGTCGGGGCTCCCCTGATGTCCAACAGCGAACGTCGATCTAGCCAAGGATCCCGCCAGAGATCCGTACCCGACCCATCCTTTAGGACCCTCCGAATAGCAGACTTGAGCACCCCCCTGTGTCGCAGGATAGTCTTGAACGTAACTGAATGGTTGTTGTCAGTAGAACACGTCCAAAAGTTGCCCTGCTTCACGTATCTGTTGTGCATCCAGTCTGCCCAGAGAGACCCCCCGCTGATGAACCTCTAGGCCAGCTTAAGCGCAGAAGCCTCCCTAATCTCCAGCAACGGCCTGAGCCCTACTCCTCCCTCCTTCATGGAACGACAGAGCTGCTTCCAGGAGATCGCATGCATACCCCCCTCCAAATGAAATCGACACAGAGTCGCTCCACTCGTCGAATAGTGGCCACAGGGAGGAGAATGGACTGCAGCCAGAAATGGGCCACATTCGAGATCACCGATCTGACCAGCTCAATGCGTCCGCCAAAAGACAGACCGGCGGCTTGCCAACCTTCTACTCTCCTCTGGACATACTCCACCAGACTATGACAGTCCTGATCCCGCGCATAGTTGACTGTGAGAGGCACTCCTAAGTAACGCACCGGAAGACCACTCCTCGCGATACCCAGCACATCAGCCCGCTCCTCCTTCCGGGTACACAGGGAGCTGAAGTAGACCCTACTCTTATCCCTGTTCATCTAGAGACCCGAAAATGACTTCAAATCTTCCATAATAGCCGCAAGCGTCTGCAACCCCTCCGTCGAAGGCTGGATGAAGACGAGCAGGTCATCCGCATAGATAAGATGAGTAACTGGGGGGTCCATCCTCCGAAACAGAGGAACCAGCCGTCCACGGTGCACTGTCAGATCCATCAAGCAAGTAAAGTATTCCATAACAAGCGTGAACAGGTAAGGGGACAGAGGGTCCCCTTGCCTAAGCCCACGGTTGCTCTGGAAGTACCCATAAGGAACACCCTGGATGAGAACAGAGAAAGTAGGGGACGTAATGCACTCCCGGATCAACGCAACCCAGTGCTCCGCGAAACCCATGGCAGTCATCAGATGACAGAGGAAGTCACGATTGACCATGTCATACGCCTTCCTCAGATCTAGTTTAACACAGGCTTTCTCCCTTAATATATATATATATATATATATATATATATATATATATATATATATATATATAAACCGGCCGGAACGGGCCAACCGGGTCAGCCCGGTCACGCTAGGGAGGTTTGACCGGCCCGGACCCGCGTTCAAACCGGGCCGGCCCTGTCCAGGCTAGTGGGTCGGGGGGCCTACAGCCCGGAAGAGTCGGGCCGGTCCGGGTCGTTGACCGGGCTCGGGCCGGCCTGGACCGGGTTTGACCGGGCCGGGCTCGAGCCGGGAACCGGGCCGCCCGGCCCATTGAACACCATGAGCTAGACCTGGAGATGGGACATGTAGAATTCTCATTTCATTTAAGCTAAACTTTTTAGCAAGTGTAAAGAGACATAGTTATGCAATGATGGTCAAACAGTGAGATGTAGGCAATGATGGTCACACTTAACAACTATAACAGGCTCATCCATTTCATAAAATGATGGTCAAACAGTGAGATGTAGGCAATCTCTACGTAGAAGAATATATTATGTTTTAGATCTACTTTAGGATTAGTAGTTATTTGGATCTACTAGATTTTAGTCTATATTATAGATCGAGTCGAGAGTCGACCTTTCCATATTGAGCTTGTGAGTATATATTTATATCCTTAACTTAGTATTTCCATTTTTGTATTTTTGAGTTATTACAAATAAGAAGAAACTCTCCTATGGAAAGTATGTTGGTTACTTAGTCCCAAAATATTATTTCTCTCCACTAAATTAGGGTTGGCTGCCATCCCTTGTCTTCCTCTCTCTCCCTCTCTCCGTCCTACTGTCTTCTGAATCTCAACACATTAAACACATGAAGGCATGAGTCTCACTTGCCAATTTAAGCCAACCTTAAACTTCTATAGTGAAATGCTCCACATAGTAGTAAAGGTAACAGTTTGGCTAAGTTTTTTATACACAATTAATTTGAAGATGGAAAATGTTGAGTTTCATCTGGTTGTATGAGACAAGTTGTGTCTAACCCTATTTTTGGAGAAAATCAGCACATCTCTCCAACGGGGAGACTAGTCTTACTTATAATGACAGCATATAAAATACAATGACCATAGTAACATCAAAACCCTAAGAATATGCTCAATTTAACATACCTACGATATGAAAATCAACTAATAAACTAGATAGTAGATACTTTTGTACCATCCAGTTGACTACAGAAGATGCTAGAAAAACATGTTATACTTTCTACAAGGATAACATTTGACTGCAAATTAGAGTCATCCATGAAGAGTTGTTCACGCAATCCTTACTCCAAGTTAGTTAAAGGCGCACTCGAGGTGCAAAGGGTCCAGATCGTCCGAGGCATCAGTTCTTTCAGAGTATGATGTAGGCTCAATGGCAACAAAATGAGTTATGAGGAGTAAGGAAACCGATCTATCCAGAGGTCCAACAACACAAGAAGGAACTATAGAAAGATTCCGCCAGATGATTCCTCCAGTGTTCAGGGGTACTGAGGGCCTAAATAAAGTCACCGCATGGTTAGTGAAGACCGAGAACATGCTTAAGGCAGCAGAGTTACTGAAGGACAAGTAAATGACTACGATACGACTACAGCTAGCAGATCTGGCACATCACTGGTGGGAAGCCCAAGAGCTACGGTTAGGGACATATCAGACATGGAAGGAGGTCAGCAAACTATTCCACGGTACGTTCTACACCGTTGCAGTCCAATTTGCTTCAAGAGAAGTTCACTCATCTGATCAGGGCACTATGATGGTGGACGAGTACAATGCAGACTTCAGTTGTTTGAGCCAA
Organism: Iris pallida; assembly: GCA_029216955.1. Lineage (NCBI taxonomy): Eukaryota > Viridiplantae > Streptophyta > Magnoliopsida > Asparagales > Iridaceae > Iris > Iris pallida. The sequence goes on from JANAVB010040220.1 coordinate 5,661,822, forward strand.
TTTACGTCTTCACTAGTTCGGTCAGAGGAAGAGAAAGCAAGGAGATTCCACAAGGAGCTTAACTTTAGTTACGAAAGTTGACTGGTATAGTAGCTTATACCACTCATGCAGTAGTACTGAGCACAGCTAATTTACAGGAGTCCATTAGCCGAGAGAACGCAAGAAGGCAGAGGCGTTCCCTTTCAGCAGTTATACCAGCTAGACCAGCACATGGAGTACCAGTGAGGCAACACATGACATAGCAGCAGAGAGGCGCTCCATATCATATCCGGGATAATTTCTCCTGCCATTTCTGCGGCAAGAGGGACTACATTCAGAAAAATTATCGTCAGAGATTAGACATGTGCTGGACTTGTGGTTCAGACCAACACCAGGTAAGAATTTGTCCAAGGAAGCATACTGTGATACTGATGACACACAAACTAGCACCGATATCGGGTCAGTACGTTCAGAGACCAGCTCTACTTACGCTTAGAGCCCTTCACCATGGAGATGGAGCATATCATCCTCCAGCACAAGAGGGATATTAGAGAGGACCACATTTGATCGACCAGATGACCCAGTATCAGAAGATCGGAGCACAAAAGCAGGGAGATGCATTCATTATGATGGCCAAAGATACACAGACATCAGGAGGACCAGATATGGGCAAGGATTTGATATTATCATAGTCAGCCATAGCATTGCTAGTTAGGAGTATCGCTTTTCATCGCATAGCCTAGTGTAAAGTAACGATATCTACAGAGGGTTTTCTGTGAGTGTTCACAGAAGAGGGACGTGCAACAAATCAATAGAGTAGGAGCATCACCTTTAGACGAACGAATTGCCAGAATTCGAGATTGATCGAGTATTCATGGTGTTATGGTCCGCATTTGACCATCCCAACCTTCCTTATTTTGGGTTACCTACCTTCCCCCTGCTTTGAGCCTTAACTCTGTTTTTCTAAACTGATTCCGAATTTTCTCAATCGTACCATCTTATTGACTATGCCAATATCCCTTATTGTCCATCTCGAGTTACTCGTTCTCTTTACCTATCTGAATTCTATTAAATTTGTTTTGCTAACACTTTCCTTTGAGACGAAGCCACGAGCGAAGACTCCAGAAGCAACAATTCGTGAATCATCAACAACCAAAAAGAAGTGCTTGGCGAATCCTTGTGTCCCATCGCAACTCCCCCGAATTCGGACAATTCGGTTCTTTTGTCCCTCCACTAAGAAAGTTGTTCACGTTGGGGAAAACAGTTTGTGAGCAAATATTTTTCCATGGCATTACTTGATTCTGATTTCTATAGCTTTTGATTGAATCTTCTATGTTTTCAAATAGCTAAGGGAGACTTACTTAAATTTTCTGACACTATTTATGGTATTTCATGTTGCATTGCGGGTTTTCGATTTTCTGAAGCAATATATTCAACTACCATACTTATATATATATATATATATATATATATATATATATATATATATATATATATATATTCTTGATTTTTGAATTTTTTTCTTGAAGATTTATTAGCTGATTTCGGTTTTGGAAATTTGTTGCGAAATATCTGCCAATAGTACCCATAGCGTATTTGTCGCAATTGATAGCGAGGTAGTGAAAGTTGCAGCAATCAGTTGTGGGGTAGTAATTTTATTGCAATCATATCGTGAATAGCGAGGCAATAGTTACTATACCGCAATCAGAGACAATGATACGGTTAAGGGTTAAGACAACTATCCAGATTTCAAAAAAATTAGAAGCTTTCTGCAATTAAAATATTAATTTCTTGAAATTATTTTAAATGTATATTTGCAATATTTTTCCCCAACGAAGTTCGGTTTTGCCTCCTTGGCGTCTTAATTCTTCTAAGGTGGGTAGAACATTTATGGTAACTATGTAGTCTTGAAAACCGATCCCTCGATTATGAGGCTCGACTCGCAATTGTATCTATTTCATCATGCTGCATGACATGTTTGTTTTGTAACTTTGAAGCGCACAATCGTTTGTGATAACGTCCTCTTTATCTTGGGTTACATCCTCTGCCTTGATTCTCACGTCGTTGCTTCCGTTATCATTCACTTTGTGCGTTGATCGAATCACCATATGTCCATCCCAATCGTGTTGCCTCCCTGAAAACTTTTCCCAATTGCTTGTTCGTCCGACTTTAAATTTAAAGGACAATAAGATGGATAGATTGTAAACCCTGAGACCTGAAACTTGTATAGACTTGTTCGTCTTTGATTTCAATAAATTTCGTGAATTAAATTTTGTTTTTGTTTCATTTATGGAATGCCCAAAAACTAAAAAAAATTTATGTAAAACCCACCGCTAAAAAAACTTTCATCGCGTGCCCAGAATTAGAGAAACTTATCCAAAGCGGGTTCCAAATGACCCTTTTGTCCTTCCTTTTAATTTATTGAAAACACCCACGAAACTGCTCTTAAAAAAATGTTTCGATACTTCATCTTCTTCCATACGCTGCTCACTTTCGAATCTAGGTTTTCTCCTCAAAAATCTTCAAAAACTCGTCGGAAAATTTCGGAAAGACCGAGACAAACGGCAAAAGTGTTAAAACGGAGGTCCAAACATCATTTTTTTGCGATTCTAAAATTTCGGAAGGCCGTCTAACGAAGAAGCTGTTACTTTCAGTCTCCTCGACGATACGCTCATTTTGCGACAAACGGGACCTCGTTTCGACCTCCCAGTCAAAAGTTATGGCCCTCCAAAGTTTCAGCTAACCATAAAATGCAGGAGAATGGCCATTCTCCGTGTTAGAACAAAAAAAATGTTAATTTCGCATGAGGGTGGTCATTCTCCGTGTTAGTAACACGGAGAATGGCATTCTCCGTCTTAATTTACACGGAGAATGACCATTCTCCGTGTTAGTAACACGGAGAATGACATTCTCCGTCTTAATTTACACGGAGAATGGTCATTCTCCGTGCTAAATTACACGGAGAATGATCATTCTCCGTCATAATTTAGACGGAGAATGGCCATTCTCCGTCTTAATTTATACGGAGAATGCCATTCTCCGTGTAATTTAGCACGGAGAATGGTCAAGAATGACCATTCTCCGTGTTAGAAACACGGAGAATGCCATTCTCCGTGCTAAATTACATGGAGAATGACCATTCTCCGTATAATTTAGCACGGAGAATGGTCATTCCAGTGTTAAAACGCAGGAGAATGGACATTCTCCGTCATTTTTTACAACGGAGAATGGTCATTCTCCGTCTTTTTCGACACGGAGAATGGTCATTCTCCGTGTTAATAACACGGAGAATGACCAATCTCGTGTTAACATGGAGGAGAATGGTCATTCTCCGTATTAAAAAAGACGGAGAATGACCATTCTCCGTGTTAAAACCACGGAGAATAGCTATTCTCCGTACTAAAATGACGGAGAATGGCCATTCTCCGTCACTTTACCACGGAGAATGGCATTCTCCGTGGTAAAACCCATAGAAAATTGTCATTCTCCGTGGTTTTTAACACGGAGAATGCCATTCTCCGTGGTTTTTAAAACGGAGAATAGTCATTCTCCGTCATTTTAGCACGGAGAATGGTCATTCTCCGTGGTTTTAACACGGAGAATATTTTTTTTAGAAAAATTTTGTCAGAAATAAAGAGTTTCGTTCTTCTTTCAAAACGATGATAATCCTTATGGAAAAGAAGAAGAAAGATCTTCTCTCCACAATTGACCTAATCGTCGGAAAACTTCAAATGTCTCCACGATGAAGATGATGATGATGGTGATGATGATGACGAGCGATGATCTGAGTTCGACTGAAGAAAAGCACACCTAACTACGAACGATCTTTGCGATCTCTGTTGAAGATGAGAGCAATGGAATTCAGATTTCCCGTGAAGAAGAAGAAGACGAAAATCGCAATCCAGATCTGAGTTTTTTGAATTCAAATACATATAGATGACCAATTCGCGCGGAGGGGTAGTTTCGGTATTATAAAAATGTTGGTGTTTTATTCTACATGTTGTGTGTTCACAACATTCTATTGTTAAAAGATAGTCCCACATCGGAAAAACACACCAAGTTGTATCTCTATATATTACTTATGAAGGAATAGAGAGATGCACATGGGTTGAGGCCCAATGGAGGGTGCCATGTGGGAGGATTTTACATAGAGGTGAGAATAAGAAACCAACTTTTGACCAAATGAAAATAGATTTAAATCTATTGGAGCTAAGCCCCGAAGGGGCTTAGCGACTCGGACTCGGACTCGGGCTCGGGCTCGGGCTCGGACTCGGGCTTGGGCTTGGGCTAATGGGCTTTTGAGGCTTATTGTGGCTTTTTGATGTCACTTTGCACTTAGCACGACAGCTCGTCGCAAGGCGCATTGTGCGCTTTAGTTGCGCTCGTGCGCGAGCCTCTGCGCGGCCCTGCGTGGCGTGCGAGGCGTACGGAGCGTACTGAGCGTACGGGACGTACGGGTCGTACGGGTCGTGCGGGTCGTACGGGTCGTACGGGTCGAGTGGGCCGTTCAAATTATGTAACGTCCGCGGGTCTTGTGGGCTCAGATCCGGAAAAGGCTCAGATCCAGAAAATCCGGATCTGGCATTAAACAGGGCGTGCGTTCAGAATTTGAAAAGCCCATCTCGTGCCTATAATAACAGCAGCATCTCCTCTCTCCAAGGTTACAGAAAATACTTAGAAAAATTTCCAGAGAGAGAGAGAAGTGCTGCTGCTATTCCGAGGAGTCGACATTTTTGGCCAGCGAGCGTTCTAAAGTTCTCTTCGAACTTGCTGGTTCCTGGAGGCTTGTCCGTAAGGCGGATATAGCTTTGAGCGCCGGTGATCTTTCACCCCAGCAGGCTTTCTTCTTCCTTTGTTGCCTTCGATAATACCGTCGCTTCTCTTTAGAAGTTAAACGGTTCTGTTGCCTTCGAGAAATATTACGACATAATCTTTTTAGATTCTCGTAATACAACATCACCTTCTTTAAGGTGTCGTTGCTGGAAACATTGTCTTTACAATAGTTTCTGAATTCGTGTTTTTTCCATCGATTGTTCGCCAAGGGACTAACAATCTCAAAGCTATATCGAAAAGATGGATAACTCACGTGCATCGCTCGTCAATACCGACTTTAACAAGTTGGAGAAATTTGACGGCGAACACTTCCAAATCTGGAAACAGAAAGTAACCTTAAACATTCAACTCGTGGAAGTTGACCACGTGCTGAATGAGGAAGAACCGGTCGTTCCAACAACCGGAACCGCAGAAGTTATTGCCGCTGCTAAGTCCAAGCAGGCAAAGTGGATTAGAGAAAACAGTATCTGTAAACTGTTGATTCTCAACAGCATGGAAGACTCTCTGGCAGAGTCTTATTCCAAGAAGAATTCTGCCAAAGAGATTTGGGACTCCTTGGGGAAATTGTACGAAGATGACGAGAATCGGTCCAAGATCTTCTTGGTTGAAAGATACCATAAGTGGACCTTCGAAGATGAGAAGGCTATGCTGCCCCAAGTAAAGGAGTTTCTGAAGCTGCGCCAAAAGTTGGATGACGAGAAGATGCCTTTTGTCGACAAGTTTGTCGTTGGAGGAATCGTCTCTAAACTTCCTGCGGGTTGGAGCAACTTCTATGCAAGGATGCACCGCAAGAAGCTGGACATATGTATGGAAGATCTCCTGCAAGAGATCCATGTTGAGGACGAGATGCGCTCTCAACAGAAGATGGATTCTCTGTCCAAACAACTGGCGAAAGCAAATCTGGTCCAAACCAGAGAGTACAAGGGGAAGCAGGCGGCTTCTCCTCATAAGAAGAAGAAGGACTTCACTAATCTGAAAGTGAAGAGTCCTTCATTCAAGAATCAGAAATCCAAGTCCCATGTGACTTGTTTCAAATGTGGCAAGAAGGGCCACTACAAAAGTGACTGCAAGGAACCAGAAAAAGGTGAGCCTAGTAAGGTTTCTTTGGTTACTAATCTGGTTGCAATGATAGCACAGGTTGCAAATGCGGGAGTTGACTCGGACTGGTGGATAGACACTGGTGCGACATGTCATGTCTGCTCAGACAAGAAATGGTTCGAGTCATATGAGCCAACTTCCGAGAAAGTCTTAATGGCAAACCAGGCACAAGCTGAAGTACTGGGGATCGGGACGGTGGAGCTGAAACTTACATCGGGGAACACTCTGACGCTTCAAGGAGTGAAGCATGTTCCTGCAATTGCTAAGAACCTGATCTCTGGGAGCCTGCTTTGTAACGCAGGCTTGAGGATGGACATCAATGCTGGCCAGATGGTGATGTCCAAGAAGGGTACATTCTTCGAAAAAGCTTTCCAGACTGAAGGAATGTACAAAATTCAGCTTGTTGTAACCCAGAAAAATGATATTAATGCTATTTCTACTTTGAACTATTCTTTTGAGTTGTGGCATAATAGGCTAGGACATGTTTATTGTAAAAGAATTAACAAAATGTCTAGCCTAGGACTTATCTCCAAGTGTGGGGGTAAGGTAGAGAAATGTGAAGTGTGTGCTCAGACGAAGATCACAAGGAAACCCTTTCACAGGGTCCATCGAAGCACAGATCTTCTGGAGTTGGTTCACTCAGATATCTGTGATTTCAAGCAATTCTCTACAAAAGCCGGGATGAAGTATTTTATTACTTTCATCGACGACTTCTCAAAGTATGCTTTTGTCTACTTGCTCAAGTCTAAAGACGAAGCATTCGAGAAGTTCAAGGAGTTCAGGGCCGAAGCTGAACGGCAAACTGGACAACAACTCAAAAGGCTAAGGAGTGATCGAGGCGGGGAGTATCGGTCTCATGATTTCTCATCATTCTGTAAAGAACATGGAATCATAAATGAGACGACGGCTCCGTACTCTCCTCAATCCAACGGAGTAGCAGAAAGGAAGAACAGAACGTTGACAGAGATGATGAACTCTATGCTGTTGACTGCGGGTCTTCCAAAGAGCTTCTGGGGAGAAGCTGCATTAACGGCTACTTTCATTCTCAATAGAGTACCGTATGCAACTTCGGATATAACCCCTCATGAACTCTGGTTCAAAGTCAGACCTAACTTGAATGTCATTCGAGTGTGGGGGTGTCTGGCTTATGTGAAGCTCCCAGATCTGAAGATTCAGAAGCTGGGGACTAGGACTACTAAGGCTATCTTCTTGGGTTATGCCGAGAAGAGTGACGCTCGGAGATTCCTTGATATAGAATCAAATCATATCATTGAATCTCGCGATGCTGAATATTTTGAAGACAAGTTTGCAAGGCACAAAAATATTGTTCTCGCGGATCTTCCGGAGAATGATGAGAGTGCAAGGCAGACAGAAGTTCTTATCGAACCAGTAGTCCAAGAAGAAGCTATTGTCGAAGAGACACCAATTGAACCAGAACTCGCTGAGCCGTCAACTAAGCGAGTAAGGAGGCCGAAAGACTTCGGAGATGACTTCGTCACCTATCATGTGGAAGCAGATCCGCTTACCTATGATGAGGCGATGAAGACCAGAGATGCTGTATTCTGGAAGGAGGCGATAGACAACGAGATTGACTCAATCACCTCCAACAACACATGGGTGTTAGTTGACCTGCCAGAAGGAGCAAGACCCATCGGATGCAAATGGATCTTCAAGAAGAAGATGAAAGCAGATGGAACCATTGACAAGTTCAAGGCCAGGCTAGTGGCCAAGGGGTTTGCTCAGAAGCAGGGGATCGACTACTTTGACACTTATGCTCCAGTAGCTCGGATGACAACCATCAGATTGTTAATTGCTCTAGCAGCAATACACAAGCTGGTGATACATCAGATGGATGTGAAAACGGCATTCCTTAATGGCGAGCTGACCGAAGAGATCTACATGCAACAACCAGAAGGTTTTGTCGTCAGAGGTCTGGAAGACAAAGTCTGCAAGTTGATGAAGTCTCTGTATGGTTTGAAACAAGCTCCCAAAATGTGGCATGAGAAGTTTGACAAGGTGATAAGGTCAAATGGCTACAGGGTCAGTGGAACAGACAAGTGTGTCTATACGAAGTTTGCTGACGGAAGAGGAGTAATCGTTTGTCTTTACGTTGACGACATGTTGATCCTAGGTACGGATTTAAGCTGTGTCACAGAGACAAAGAAATTCCTCTCGACCAAGTTCAGTATGAAGGACTTGGGGGATGCCGATGTAATCTTGGGGCTCAAGATCATCCGGACAGGTACTGGAATAGCGCTGTCACAATCTCATTATATTGAGAAGATGCTCACTCGCTACGGGTATCAAGATCTTCCTATAATTGATACACCGTACCGGAGTGATCAGAAGCTGGAGCCAAATTCGAGGGAAAGCGTCAGGCAGTTGGAGTACGCTAGCGTCATCGAAAGCTTGATGTACGCTACTACTGCCACAAGGCCTGACATAGCTTTTGCGGTGGGAATGCTGAGTCGGTTCACTAGCAACCCAGGCGTTGAACACTGGAACGCTGTGAAGCGTGTTATGAGATATCTAAAAAGGACTCAGACATTTGCACTATACTACAGCGGAGATCCGTCAGTAGTGGAAGGCTTCAGTGATGCTAGCTGGTGTTCAGAGGTGGAGAGCGAGTATTCGACAGGTGGATTCATATTCGCTTTGGGCGGAGCTGCTATATCGTGGAAATCGAAGAAGCAGACAATGTTATCTCGCTCCTCCATGGAATCTGAATTCTTTGCATTGGATGCTGCTGCAGATGAAGCAGAGTGGCTTCGGGAGCTCATGTATGATCTTCCGGTGGTTGGAGCTCAGATACCGGCAATCCCGATATACTGTGACAACCAGGCGGCGGCAGCAGTAGCATCAAATGAACTCTTTAACGGAAAGAAGAGGACTGTGCGGTTAAAGCACAGAGCAGTGAACGATCTCATCAAACGAGGCGTCATTGCAGTGATCGATGTTCGGAGTCAGGAGAACCTGGCGGATCCGTTCACGAAAGGCCTCAAACGACAGCTGGTCGAGGACACAGCAAGGAAGATGGGTTTGAAGGCATTCTAATATTGTGTCATTATAATCCTATCAATAAATTTTATGTTATTGGTTCAAAGAGAAATCTACCAGATATCTAATTTTTTGATTCAAGGGAGGACTATTGACTGGAAAAATATTAGTTAACAGTGGGTACTTGTTCTGCGGAACATGTAAGGGTTTCGGACCCAGAACCACTATTGTCTACTATGAATTTTCTACGAAAAATTGATCCTGTGGGAAGGATGGCATAATGCCTTAATGAGTTCTCAGACTGAGTGAAGGTCTGTTATGCTTTACAGGAAGCATGGTAGTGCAACAACCACAAAGGAGTGTTACAACTCCATGCTACAGTGGGGTGACTCCACCATGAGGTTCCCAGGTAGGGGTAATGCCTCGGCTTTGTTAGCCAAGTCACAGGTGGCGTAGCACCGCATATAGGCAGGTAGCCTAATGTTGCATAATCATAAAGAGGTGTAGACAGCACTACAAAGAGGACGGTATCCTCATGTTACAGTGGCATGACACCACGAAGAGGTACCAGGAAGGGTAAATCCTCGACTTTGCAAGCCATGTCATAGCGGCGTAACACCGCACGGAAGCGTAAGGCTTCATGCTGAGTAGTTTGGCACTACAAAGAGGATTGTGACCTCATGCTACAGTAGTATGACACTACGATGAGGTACCCAGGTGGGGTAAAGCCTCGGCGTTGAGCCATGTCATAGCGGCGTAGCACCGCAAAGGAGCGCAATGCTTCATGCCACGACTCTTTATAAAGAACTCACCTATAATGTATGGACAGAGAAATAGGCCGTCTCTTGAGGGTAAATTTGTAGACGCCCAAAATACATACATTGAAATCCAGGCTGGCACAAGGCCTTTAATGTGCAGCCAGAAGCACAGATAACTACATTATGTGAGTGGAAAAAATTACAGCTGTGGTACAGAATTCAAGGCGTAGTCCATTCTTGTATCAAACTGTTGTTCAACCCATGCGGGAAGATTCAAGTCGTCAGCGACATCTATCCTAATGCATAATGGACAGTTATTATGTGGAACGCTTAACTCATATATATAGAGATATGTGGGGGATTGTTGGTGTTTTATTCTACATGTTGTGTGTTCACAACATTCTATTGTTAAAAGATAGTCCCACATCGGAAAAACACACCAAGTTGTATCTCTATATATTACTTATGAAGGAATAGAGAGATGCACATGGGTTGAGGCCCGATGGAGGGTGCCATGTGGGAGGATTTTACATAGAGGTGAGAATAAGAAACCAACTTTTGGCCAAATGAAAATAGATTTAAATCTATTTGAGCTAAGCCCCGAAGGGGCTTAGCGACTCGGACTCGGACTCGGACTCGGACTCGGACTCGGGCTTGGGCTAATGGGCTTTTGAGGCTTATTGTGGCTTTTTGATGGCACTTTGCACTTAGCACGACAGCTCGTCGCAAGGCGCATTGTGCGCTTTAGTTGCGCTCGTGCGCGAGCCTCTGCGCGGCCCTGCGTGGCGTGCGAGGCGTACGGAGCGTACTGAGCGTACTGAGCGTACGGGACGTACGGGTCGTACGGGTCGTGCGGGTCGTGCGGGTCGTACGGGTCGAGCGGGTCGAGTGGGCCGTTCAAATTATGTAACGTCCGCGGGTCTTGTGGGCTCAGATCCGGAAAAAGCTCAGATCCAGAAAATCCGGATCTGGCATTAAACATGGCGTGCGTTCAGAATTTGAAAAGCCCATCTCGTGCCTATAATAACAGCAGCATCTCCTCTCTCCAAGGTTACAGAAAATACTTAAAAAAATTTCCACAGAGAGAGAGAAGTGCTGCTGCTATTCCGAGGAGTCGACATTTTTGGCCAGCGAGCGTTCTAAAGTTCTCTTCGAACTTGCTGGTTCCTGGAGGCTTGTCCGTAAGGCGGATATAGCTTTGAGCGCCGGTGATCTTTCACCCCAGCAGGCTTTCTTCTTCCTTTGTTGCCTTCGATAATACCGTCGCTTCTCTTTAGAAGTTAAACGGTTCTGTTGCCTTCAAGAAATATTACGACATAATCTTTTTAGATTCTCGTAATACAACATCACCTTCTTTAAGGTGTCGTTGCTGGAAACATTGTCTTTACAATAGTTTCTGAATTCGTGTTTTTTCCATCGATTGTTCGCCAAGGGACTAACAAAAAATAGCAGTTTCCAGCGGGTGGCATCTAAAAGGGAATCTTGGAATATTTAACGTGAAAATACTTAATTCTGGGTATTTCATAAAACTCATCCAGCGGGTGGGCATTTCATAAAAGCCCACCCCGAAATTGGGTTTCTCAGCAATTTCCAGTTATTTCTTTTATTAAACCAAAAAAATAATTCAAGAAATCACTTTTGTAAATCTTTAATGTTTTATGCAAATCAAAATTAAATTTCACAATCCACCCAAACTTGATTCCGAAGCTTGGGGGCTCCTTATAGCTCCCGATCGAAAGAATAAGTTCCGATCATCCCCCTCGTCCTTCCGTTCATCTCCAGCCACCTAGTCCACCTAGCATTAAGCACCATCGTCGAAGACATCTCACCATTTGGATACGGACTTTGCCGACATGTAGGAATCAATGGAACTCGAATTCGTCCATTATGTGCGCGATAAATTCGGTCCGTATTCGTCGAATTTATTGTATCAAATATTTTCAGAAAATTATAATTATTTTCCGTGTGTGCATCGGATCTCAACGAGGGTTGTGTAATTGGGTGCGCAATATCGATGTGATGCAAGTTTTGTCCAGTTATGACTATGAGACCGTCGATCGGATGGCCAATTTGCGGGCCCGTGATTCGTCGCATTCGCGTGCATTTATAATCCGCTCGTCCGTTATTATTTCTAAGAGCATCATTAAGTGCAAGCCGTCTTTCTAGTCTAGTTTTATATATTGTTTATCCTATTTGGATACTTGTCAGTTTGGTCCTTTTTTGTCCTCATGCCCCCGCATGTAGATCTTGTTTGACCCTGAAATGTCAATTTTCGACATTGATCCCAATTTGGATCTACAACCACTTTTTCTTTACATATGACATCATCCGGAACTCATGGACATATTTATTTCACCTTCCAGAGACGTTTGCTCCACTCCAGTATTTCAGACTCATCCGTTTTCAACACGATCGTGGCTAATGCTTCGACGCTTCTCCAACCAGTAAACAGACAAGTATACATTGTCATTCATTTTACAGTAATATTATGATGTTAATTCTATTATTTGTGTTACACTGTTACTATTATTCTATGTTTATTCGTTGGCTCGATGTCCATGTTTTCGAGTCTGATTCGGGTGTGTTCGATCAGTGGTAGACCGAGATCGATAGTGACCTAGTATTATATATAGATGACCAGTTGTGTATCGTGATGCCATGTTATCGCGCTTGTTGTGTATTGCGCTTGTTGTGTATTGGACCTCGGGACGCCTTCTGCATTCATGTTAGAGTTCGTATATCGTATCAGACTCGTAGACGATTGGCATTATCAACTTTGTCTTTGATCCTGGATTGGACTTGACTCATATAGTATCATTGGGTGGGAAGAAAAGTCACTAGATGCTTAGGTATGTTTCTATTGTGTTTTTTATAGTGTCTCGAAATGAGCAATATCCGATGACATTTTGATAGTTTTCCGAGATGAGCACTACCCGATGAAATTTTTTATAGCAACTCGATTGCGAGTGCTACCCGAGTACTATGAGTTAGATTGCCCAAGTATCGAATGTTGTCCTCGATTACATTCGTGTAGATGGTTAGACTTAGCGGACCATATTTCATGTCTTTATGTATTCTATTCTTGTTATACTTATGGCATGCTTCTATCTTCCTACATCCCTCTGAGAACCTGGTTCATTTCAGACATAGACAAGCAAATTTATCCGAAGGTATGTGGATTGGGACTAGACGCAAGAGAAGCTTCAGCAGCGAATTCACAGATATTACCCTAGGAGTTTCTGTGAGCTTTTGAAGGACTGTACGCTTAGGATTCATATGAAGCTTGGGTCCGATTATCTTATTTTCTTGCATTACTTTCAGTATACTAGTAGTGGATTTGTCTCCACTGGACTTGACTTATACTCTCGTCGGACTTGATATTCAGTAGATTTACTATCCATCATTTTATTTCAGTCATTGTTTAGTTTCATTATTTATGTATGGATGAGATTTAGCAATCTACCAGTATCATGTGATTGTGATTTATGGAATTGAGTCTATACTAGACAACGTAGTACGTTTCGACAGGTCTATTATATTGGAATACCCTTCGAATTTATATTAGTTGGGCATTGCCACGTGACTTGGTCACACGTATTTTGGGACCGGGGTGTGACAAACTCCATCAAATCATCATCAGCACCAATACTCCAATCACTATTATTTTCTGTCATGTGAGTCCATAGAGTCCAAATAAAAAACAAATACATAAAGCGTGCATTTGCTTGTTGCGTGTCTTTCTGTGAGGCACGCCTAAGGCATGCCTGGAGAAAGATGCATCGCCTAGGAAGGTGTAAGACACAACTAGGGAGGTGTAAGACACAACTGGTTAGCAAAATAGGTGGGGTGTACATCCACTATAAATTGTATCCAACAATGACTCGAACGATCAAACCTGACAAAATTTAGGTATGAGATAGAACATATTGAAATACCCTTCAGATTTGTATTAGTTGGACATTGCCAAGTGACTTCGTCCCACGTATTTTTGGACTAGGGCGTGAATAACTACATCAAATCATCATCACCACCAATACTCCCATCACTAACATTTTCTGTCAGAGCCCATAGAGAACAAATAAAGAGCAAATACAAAAAGCGTGCATTTACTTGTTGTGCGCCTTGTTGTGAGACGCGCCTGCCTAGGAAGGTGTAAGGCGCAACTGTTTAGCAAAATAGGTGGGGTGTACATCCACTATAAATTCTACCCAACAATGACTCGAATGGTCGAACCTGACAAAATTTAGATATGAGAGAGAATGTATTGAAATATGGCTTCCATATTACACAAGTTCCATATACACTCCAGCACTTTATTGACTCATAAACTCGACCTGAAATCACTATTAAAGGATATATGAGATATTGGACAAGTTACTATAAAACATGAAGTCGATCAATTAATTAGTGAACTTTTGGCATCCAAAATGATACATTTTGGAGCGAAGAAAGTTAAACAGGGGATAACAAAGCTTTAACAATGAGGAAACAATGTTATTCCACATACTCCATGAAGATGTTCTTTAAACAGTAAATAAATGCATTCATGATTACAGTAAAAGTTGCAAGGTTTAGAGATACGTGAGCAGCGGTCATGAATCACAATTTTAAAATGAATGTATAAAATGGGAATTAAGCACTTACAGGAAAAGTTGGATTATGAATATCATTCTTAAAGACACTATCATGATCGTGATAAAGCCTGTGTTCAGGTGTGTCATATCTACCATCACATAAATCCAGGCCTCCAATAAAAGCAGTTATTTTCCTATAATTTCCAGCAGCTTGGGTGTCAACAAGCACACACTTCTGGTGGTGGGTAAATAGAGTACCTACAACCTGAAACGAGAAGTCTTTATTAGTGTAAATTAATAAAAATGTTTTAGGTGCTAATAATCACCCATACGACATTTGAAATTGTCTATACTCATTGCCCGAAATACTTTTTCCAAAACAGAGCAGATATCTTGAGAGGTAAGCATATATCCTATCACCATGACTAGTAAGCACAGAAAACATAGCTTCATTTTGAGTAGGATTGCGCAATGCCTAAAATAACTAGCCAGGGCTTTACATTTTCAGTTTTAGCAATAACTTCTCCTCTAAATCCAAGAGCCGGCATGTCTATTAAATATATCTCAGTTACTTGCATGTTGAGGAACTGAACTTATCCCCTCAAGCTACCTATCGCGTCATCCTTGCATGCGGAAACTAGTATCATTACAATACTTTTCGTAAGCATTAGATGTCGCTTAGCGGGTCACCACCTATGAAATTCCTTCCCATTTATATTCTTCCCTAAACATCCTTTAATGTATTGGGATCTTCTCAACTAATTTATGACATTAATATTTTCTTATGACATCAATACTAAACATACCAACATTAGATTAGTCCATTCAGTTGAATTAAGGAGACAGCATTTAACTTGTGAATATAACACTGAAATCACATTGTCTTGATCCCCTGCTTGGAAGATACAAACAGCATCCTTCCTGGCATTACATCATCCAAGAAGTTCCCGTTATCCATGAACGACCTTTGCAATCAATTATTGAACCTTCTTGCTTCTTCAATGGATAATGATGGAATAAGATAGCAATACTGAAGTTGAAAATGAACCTAGAAGTAAAAACTGCCATACAACGAGGAGCATACTGTTCTAACACCCTTCTCCTTTCCCCACAAATTAACTCCTCCATTGTATTGTCCCATAACCTAACATCTTATTGGGAGCTGGAGAAGAAACAAATTAACTTTTCTATAACTAGATTCTACTTATCGAAACCATGGTCACTCCAAAATTGTTTCCCATATCAGACAAGTCGGATATGACAGACAAAAATACACATGGACATAGCAAAAACCGTCAATCACGTGCCACCATCTACACAGCATGCAATTCGTTTCCATGCCCATGTAACAGTGGGTATAACATAAAACTATGTGGGAAGGGAATCAAGTAAAGGTATCTCTGCATTGTAACTTTGCCTCTTATAGTATGTTGATTATGTCTTCTATCTTTAAAATGGAGCCATCATGGAGCAGAATTTTAAGTGGATGTCTGGAAAGGTTGACTGGTTCCTATGATCGATCCCGGCATTTGCCCCTTAAATTGGTGCTAAATCATGAGTTGCTCTTTTACACAAAACCAGTTGATTGATAGGAAAACCCAAGTTATCAGAAAGATTGCTCTACGAAAATCTCTCTCACTATATTAACACTCTAATTATTTTTGCTACAACTCGAGTACCGTACTACCACCACTCTCTCTAAAAAGCTAATCATGTTTACTTCTGGTAGAGCCTTCAATATCCATGAGTGACATTAGACCTGTTTGCTATCATGCTGCCAGATTCTCTCATATAGTGTTTCAATCATCGACTTTTGTCCCACAAAAACAAGTTCATTAAAATATGAAGTATTCCTCTCAGCAAGAGGAGCAGGAGAATGAAGTCACCATCATCAACCATGTTCGCAAGTGCCAAGAACTGTTCAAACAAGCAGAATGGAAGGCGTAATGCAAAAGTAGTTAATGGAGGAATCAAATAGAATCAGTTTGGCCAAAGCAACACCTCTAATTTAGTTTAAACCAAACCAGCTGATGGCAGCACCTGGATTTCAGGTTTGAGATAGCCTATGAATTTTCTAATGGGTTTTATGTGTTTTTCGGTGGATCTAGGTTATATATTATTCAAGGTTTGAACTGTCAATTTTGGTTTATGACCCGTCCTATGACTAGCTTTCGACAATTTTGCCAGTTTTTACGGACTATCATTGTTCCAGGTATCGGCACTTCAAAAAGATAATAAATAAATAAATAATGGAGACAAATAACCTAATTTCAAAAAAAATAAGGCTAAATTACAACTTGATACCCTCAACTATCTAAAATGTTCAACTTGATACCCTCAACTTTGATAGGTACTAACTTAATACCCTCAACTATATAATAATTTTATATTGATACCCAAATTTTTTTAAATGACAAAATTACCCCCTCCTTCCTCCTTCCCAGTGAGGCCCCCCCTCCCCCCCCCCCCCCCCCCCCGCGCGCCGCCCCCGTGCACCCCTCCCCGTGGCCGTGGCCCCGTGCCCCCCCCCCCCCCGCGCCGCCTCCGGCTGCTTCCCAGCGGGAGGTCGCAAGCTGGAGAGGGAGGGCAAGGTCGCCGGCGTGGGGGGGAGGTCGCCGGCCGAGGCAGGAGGGGGGGGGTGTTCACCGGCGGGAGAGGGGGGTTCGCCGGCGGGAGAGGAGGGGGGGGGGGGGGTCGTCGACCGGGGGCAGGAGGGGGGGGGGCGTTGGAAGGGAGGGGCAATTTTGTCAAAAAAAATTTCAGGGTATCAAGTTGGTACCTATCAAAGTTGAGGGTATCAAGTTGAAAAACTGAAATAGTTGAGGGTATTAAGTTGTAATTTAGCCAAAAAAAAAACCTTCTTGCTTATATTTCTAGTCATACAAATCGTGATACACACTTTACATAAATAGAAAGGAATGACAATTCCAATGCCCAAAAGCTCATTTCTTATCCAAGTCTCACAGGTATCAGTATTTTATACGAATACATGTTTGCGTGATATTTTAAATTTTTTTTTCTAAGTGTAGGATTTTCATGACTTGGTCTAACTTGGATTTGGTTTTATTGGGTTTGGTTTAACTTTGACTTGGTTTGGTTTAGTTTGGTTCCTTATGAGATGAGGTGTATGGTTTAGATTGAGTGGAGAGGAATGAATGGTGGAGATCACTTGAGCTTGTTATATAAGCCACTTTTTCTCTCTCCCTCCTATTCACCCTCATTCATTTCTTTTCCACCAAACCCTAGCCATTGGAGAGAGGCAAGTACACCTTGTCGAACCTTGAACAAATTTATTTCCGTTTGTTCCATCTTCTTCCTTGCATGATTCTAAGTATCTTTAGAACTTGGAATTTTCGATTTTACCGAGTGGATTGTTGTAGATCTAGCCTTGTGGTATTTTCGGTTTTCGTGGGTTTTGATCTGTCAAACTTGCATATTTTTCTAGTTGATGGTTCCATGTTGTAGAAATTTCATTCTACCCCATTTTGACCTATGGAAGTTCGGATTTGGACTCCGGATGGAGGTTTTATGCATCCTGGAAGCCATGGCTTCATGGTGTACTTCTTCTCGGAAATTTGGAGAAGAAGCACAGTCCTGAGCCGCATGGCAGCACTTGACCGCATGAGCATAAATTAATTATTGACCGCATGGCTTTTTTTAGTTGTATTATTTAATTGCCTTAGCCTTTTATTTGGTTGCATGCATTTAATGCATGCAGTTAGCTTTTGCTTGCAGTTAGCTTTTATTTAATGCATGCATGTATTTAGCTTTAGCTTTTACAAGCATTGCTTGCAGGCTTGTACTTTCAGCCGCATGGCCATGGCCATTTGTAATTGGTTGTGAGTGAGCCGCATATGGCATTTGCTTACAAGGAAATAGCATATATTTAATACTTGAGCGGCATAAGCTTTTATTTATTGCATTAATTATTTTGCCTACAACAGAGTTAGCCGCATGGGCTAATCCATCCTAGCCGCATGGCCAAGGGATGTATGGCCGTATACTACTACTAGCCGCATATGGCCAGGCAACCTTATCTGTCGCATATGCTTTTCACGCATTAGCAGTTGCATGCTTTTGCATGCACCTATTAATTCCTTCAGTATTAAATTAGTTATATGCTTTAATTAAGAGCTTAAAGCATTAGGCTTAATTATTTAATGCCTTAAAGCATTCCATAATGCATTTGGCTTAACTAATTAATGCTTTAAAGCATTCCATAATGCATGTAGATGCATGCTTACGTACAGTAAGCCTAATCCAAGGAAATTTCATGCATGCACTTGTTGCATGCATTATATTATGCATTGTTGTTGCATGCATTATTTAATTGTGTTGGATGCATAATAATGCATGTGTTATTATTTCGCTTGCAATCTTGGCCGCATGGCCTATGTAAAAAAAATCCTGGCCGCATGCAACAATAGTTGCTGGCCGCATGAAGCATAAAGTTGCTGGCTTACAATTATTTTGGAGCCGCATGACCTTCAATAAATTACTGAGCCGCATGGAATTATTTGTTGACCAATCAAATGTGTGTTGGGCCGCATGGCCTCTTCCCACTTGTTGGCCGCATGGCCATTGTACTTTTGGACTTTGAATTTAATATTGGATCGCATGGCTTTTGTTGAGCTGCATGTACTTGCAGGATAAATTTTATTATATGTCATCATTGCTTAGTCACATGAACTTTTCTTATTGCATTGATTGTGGGGGGTCCCACATAGCTTCTTTTAGTGACTTGCTTGCTGAAGTGGGAGTTTACATTTAATGAGGGTCCCACTATCTTTTGTCTTATTTGATTTCATGACCTATTTATTGTTTACTTGCCGCATGGGTGGCCTCCCACTCTCTTTGACCGCATGTTTGTTCTCCCACTTTTGGACCGTATGGGTCCCACTTTGATTGTTTAAATATTTTATTTGCCTGAATTGTGGTCAGAATTTCTTCCCACTCCCAACATGAAAGTTGTAGAATTTCTCCTTGGCTTCAAGAATATATATATTATTAATATAATATTATTTAATTGTGCAAGTTTCTTCCTTCTTGATAAATGACATGACACGACAATGACCCGTAGTGGTGCACTCTTGAAATAAACTTGGCATGATATTCTTGACATGATATTCTTGACATGATATTCTTGACTTGATAATTGACAGTGATAACTTGACATGATAATTCTTGATAGTGGCCCGTCGTGGCGCACTCTTGATAAGTAATAATGATAATGATAGTGGCCCGTCGTGGCGCACTCTTGACAAGAATTAATTAGTATCCTGATACCGTGGGTGATTGTGTTTGAACAAATAAACCCGTCTCGTCTTGCATCATGTCTAGGACATGAATCCCTGGTTTCCCACGGTCAGGGATTTATACTGAAATCGACTAAGGCTAATTACTAGAATAATCCAGTAGTTCATGGAGAGACTTTCCCAGTTACCTGTTGCCCCTTTGACCCCGGCCTTATATATATATACATGGGATTTGTTGCTATCCGTCGAGATGAGCGCACTTCCAGCCCGCCGTCGAGTGTGGTACCTTAGGACACATGTATCTTACTACAGTGTGTCTGCTATAACATGCTATCTTTTCCTTTTCTTTGCTGGGGTCACTCAGGTAGTAACAAACGGGTAATTGGACTTGGAAGAATCTCATTGCATCTTGCTAGTAACTAGGTCTGTGATAACCCTAGTTAGTTAAAGTATCAAGCCGTACTTATTGCTTGGCCGTGATTGATTGAATGGAGTCTAACTCAGTCTAGTCTTGACTTGATCCTGCAAGAGATTGTCACATGACCTGATTGTTCATATTCGCCCTGTCCTGTACATGATCGTTACATGTCCTGATTTCTTATTTTATCCTGCCGATAAATGGTGGGAGAAACCAAGTTCTGTTCAGACGAAGGGTTACAACCCCGGTCCTTGTTTGGTTTACGGGTTGTAACCTGGTTATCTGAATAGTCCCATGGTTATCTCATCGTATATCACCTGCCCAGTTCTATTTATTTAACATGTTCTCCAGTTTACTTACTGTCTTTCTATGTTCGAGATAAGTGCATTGGTACTGCACGAATCTCGATCCTTCCTTACTTATTGCTTGTTGTTTGCTATTGATTGCTGGTTTTAAGTTCATAGTTCGGCCTCCTTTGTGGTACTTGCTATTTGGGGTCTGACCCCACTGGTTTTGCATGGCCAGGTTCTGATAAAAGAGCCCGAAGGATCTACCGCACCATCTACTCGACGGTGACCAGCCGGAGCACCAGAGTGCCTCAGTGGGTTTCTTCTTCGTCCTCCCACTGATATGTAAATTCTTCTCTTGTAACGTTTAGCCCCGAGCACGTGTTTAGCTCGTGTTTGGTATTTTCCTTGATATTGTAGCCTACGGACATAAACATGATATGTGTATTCTAGACTATAGCTAGTCCTTATCATGTACGACTAATACTCTAGCTAGTCCTCAGTTTTGTGGTACTGGCTTCATGATCAGTCATGTATATATGGTTCGGGACGCCTTACTATTGTATGTATGATGATCGTACTCTTTGCTCTTGTATAATGGCCTGTGATTGAGATACCTAGGATTGTTAAACCATAGGATCGACTGATGGCTTGTAAAGTAACCCCCATGTCTTGACAGCTTATACGTGATTTCAGAGTATTAACGTACTTTGGGATTGCGTAGCTGGCTGTGTCCGCCTCCGTCCAGTATTCTGGTTCTGGGGCGTGACATGGTTTTAGTGGTGGCCCATGCAGGTCTGAATCTCGATTTTCAGATTTGTGGGGGTTACCATGTTTAGATATCTCAATCACGATTATCCTTATTGATCTCCTTCGGATTATTCTCTACCTCTGATACTTGACTTGATATCTGTTTTGATCGTTGATCATTCCTGTCCCCATGATTTGATCTTGTGTCCTTCAACTTTCAAGGGCACTGTTCTTGATCCTTCTGATTATCTTGTTCGTGTTTTGCCGAGGGCAGCTCAGCATTCTTCAGCCAGGCCAGTTATGGAGATCAGTCTCAGCATGCAGGCAGAGATATCAGTCCATCCCGATCAGCCAGTCGCTTCTGTCTTCGTATCTTGAGACAGGTGATAAAGTTCAAGCATCTGTTTCAACTACGATGACACGTCCTGGGTAGAGTCATGTCTTGAACTAAGTCACTGGTACCGACTTACCTTGAGGCTTGACTTTTGTCCATTTTTGGAGACAGCTTAGGCCAGCAAGGACGTTGGTTTCTACACAACTGTCTCAGGAGACATATTGATCCGTATGCCTCCAGCCCTTCTTGATCATGATTGTATTTGTTCTCGTGCATTTACTTACTGCTTACGCATTTATTTAACTTACTGGTTGTTTTATTTTACTTATATGCCATGCTTGATTTATTGAGATTGTTGAGTTTCCTGGAGCTTCTGTTTTGGTGTCTTGCTCGACTAGCCTCAGGAAATTCCGAGGACGGAATTTTTCTAAGGTGTGGAGAGTTGTGAGACCCGTCTCACTGTATCAGTATTTTATACGAATACATGTTTGCGTGATATTTTAAATTTTTTTTTCTAAGTGTAGGATTTTCATGACTTGGTCTAACTTGGATTTGGTTTTATTGGGTTTGGTTTAACTTTGACTTGGTTTGGTTTAGTTTGGTTCCTTATGAGATGAGGTGTATGGTTTAGATTGAGTGGAGAGGAATGAATGGTGGAGATCACTTGAGCTTGTTATATAAGCCACTTTTTCTCTCTCCCTCCTATTCACCCTCATTCATTTCTTTTCCACCAAACCCTAGCCATTGGAGAGAGGCAAGTACACCTTGTCGAACCTTGAACAAATTTATTTCCGTTTGTTCCATCTTCTTCCTTGCATGATTCTAAGTATCTTTAGAACTTGGAATTTTCGATTTTACCGAGTGGATTGTTGTAGATCTAGCCTTGTGGTATTTTCGGTTTTCGTGGGTTTTGATCTGTCAAACTTGCATATTTTTCTAGTTGATGGTTCCATGTTGTAGAAATTTCATTCTACCCCATTTTGACCTATGGAAGTTCGGATTTGGACTCCGGATGGAAGTTTTATGCATCCTGGAAGCCATGGCTTCATGGTGTACTTCTTCTCGGAAATTTGGAGAAGAAGCACAGTCCTGAGCCGCATGGCAGCACTTGACCGCATGAGCATAAATTAATTATTGACCGCATGGCTTTTTTTAGTTGTATTATTTAATTGCCTTAGCCTTTTATTTGGTTGCATGCATTTAATGCATGCAGTTAGCTTTTGCTTGCAGTTAGCTTTTATTTAATGCATGCATGTATTTAGCTTTAGCTTTTACAAGCATTGCTTGCAGGCTTGTACTTTCAGCCGCATGGCCATGGCCATTTGTAATTGGTTGTGAGTGAGCCGCATATGGCATTTGCTTACAAGGAAATAGCATATATTTAATACCTGAGCGGCATAAGCTTTTATTTATTGCATTAATTATTTTGCCTACAACAGAGTTGGCCGCATGGGCTAATCCATCCTAGCCGCATGGCCAAGGGATGTATGGCCGTATACTACTACTAGCCGCATATGGCCAGGCAACCTTATCTGCCGCATATGCTTTTCACGCATTAGCAGTTGCATGCTTTTGCATGCACCTATTAATTCCTTCAGTATTAAATTAGTTATATGCTTTAATTAAGAGCTTAAGGCATTAGGCTTAATTATTTAATGCCTTAAAGCATTCCATAATGCATTTGGCTTAACTAATTAATGCTTTAAAGCATTCCATAATGCATGTAGATGCATGCTTACGTACAGTAAGCCTAATCCAAGGAAATTTCATGCATGCACTTGTTGCATGCATTATATTATGCATTGTTGTTGCATGCATTATTTAATTGTGTTTGATGCATAATAATGCATGTGTTATTATTTCGCTTGCAATCTTGGCCGCATGGCCTATGTAAAAAAAATCCTGGCCGCATGCAACAATAGTTGCTGGCCGCATGAAGCATAAAGTTGCTGGCTTACAATTATTTTGGAGCCGCATGACCTTCAATAAATTACTGAGCCGCATGGAATTATTTGTTGACCAATCAAATGTGTGTTGGGCCGCATGGCCTCTTCCCACTTGTTGGCCGCATGGCCATTGTACTTTTGGACTTTGAATTTAATATTGGATCGCATGGCTTTTGTTGAGCTGCATGTACTTGCAGGATAAATTTTATTATATGTCATCATTGCTTAGTCACATGAACTTTTCTTATTGCATTGATTGTGGGGGGTCCCACATAGCTTCTTTTAGTGACTTGCTTGCTGAAGTGGGAGTTTACATTTAATGAGGGTCCCACTATCTTTTGTCTTATTTGATTTCATGACCTATTTATTGTTTACTGGCCGCATGGGTGGCCTCCCACTCTCTTTGACCGCATGTTTGTTCTCCCACTTTTGGACCGTATGGGTCCCACTTTGATTGTTTAAATGTTTTATTTGCCTGAATTGTGGTCAGAATTTCTTCCCCCTCCCAACATGAAAGTTGTAGAATTTCTCCTTGACTTCAAGAATATATATATTATTAATATAATATTATTTAATTGTGCAAGTTTTTTCCTTCTTGATAAATGACATGACACGACAATGACCCGTAGTGGTGCACTCTTGAAATAAACTTGGCATGATATTCTTGACATGATATTCTTGACATGATATTCTTGACTTGATAATTGACAGTGATAACTTGACATGATAATTCTTGATAGTGGCCCGTCGTGGCGCACTCTTGATAAGTAATAATGATAATGATAGTGGCCCGTCGTGGCGCACTCTTGACAAGAATTAATTAGTATCCTGACACCGTGGGTGATTGTGTTTAAACAAATAAACCCGTCTCGTCTTGCATCATGTCTAGGACATGAATCCCTGGTTTCCCACGGTCAGGGATTTATACTGAAATCGACTAAGGCTAATTACTAGAATAATCCAGTAGTTCATGGAGAGACTTTCCCAGTTACCTGTTGCCCCTTTGACCCCGGCCTTATATATATATACATGGGATTTGTTGCTATCCGTCGAGATGAGCGCACTTCCAGCCCGCCGTCGAGTGTGGTACCTTAGGACACATGTATCTTACTACAGTGTGTCTGCTATAACATGCTATCTTTTCCTTTTCTTTGCTGGAGTCACTCAGGTAGTAACAAACGGGTAATTGGACTTGGAAGAATCTCATTGCATCTTGCTAGTAACTAGGCCTGTGATAACCCTAGTTAGTTAAAGTATCAAGCCGTACTTATTGCTTGGCCGTGATTGATTGAATGGAGTCTAACTCAGTCTAGTCTTGACTTGATCCTGCAAGAGATTGTCACATGACCTGATTGTTCATATTCGCCCTGTCCTGTACATGATCGTTACATGTCCTGATTTCTTATTTTATCCTGCCGATAAATGGTGGGAGAAACCAAGTTCTGTTCAGACGAAGGGTTACAACCCCGGTCCTTGTTTGGTTTACGGGTTGTAACCTGGTTATCGGAATAGTCCCATGGTTATCTCATCGTATATCACCTGCCCAGTTCTATTTATTTAACATGTTCTCCAGTTTACTTACTGTCTTTCTATGTTCGAGATAAGTGCATTGGTACTGCACGAATCTCGATCCTTCCTTACTTATTGCTTGTTGTTTGCTATTGATTGCTGGTTTTAAGTTCATAGTTCGGCCTCCTTTGTGGTACTTGCTATTTGGGGTCTGATCCCACTGGTTTTGCATGGCCAGGTTCTGATAAAAGAGCCCGAAGGATCTACCGCACCATCTACTCGACGGTGACCAGCCGGAGCACCAGAGTGCCTCGGTGGGTTTCTTCTTCGTCCTCCCACTGATATGTAAATTCTTCTCTTGTAACGTTTAGCCCCGAGCACGTGTTTAGCTCGTGTTTGGTATTTTCCTTGATATTGTAGCCTACGGGCATAAACATGATATGTGTATTCTAGACTATAGCTAGTCCTTATCATGTACGACTAATACTCTAGCTAGTCCTCAGTTTTGTGGTACTGGCTTCATGATCAGTCATGTATATATGGTTCGGGACGCCTTACTATTGTATGTATGATGATCGTACTCTTTGCTCTTGTATAATGGCCTGTGATTGAGATACCTAGGATTGTTAAACCATAGGATCGACTGATGGCTTGTAAAGTAACCCCCATGTCTTGACAGCTTATACGTGATTTCAGAGTATTAACGTACTTTGGGATTGCGTAGCTGGCTGTGTCCGCCTCCGTCCAGTATTCTGGTTCTGGGGTGTGACAAACCCAAGTTGTTTCCTAAAAAATATCGGAAGTCAATCCTAAGGGCCATCATCATAATTCTTCCCCTCTTTATACATATAATACAAATGCGTACACACAAGGCTTGGATTATGGTGATGATGATGATTAGAGACATTTGTTTCTTGCTTCTCTTATTGCGGATTCTATTTGTGTATGCAATAGTGGCATCAAAGTGGTGGAAGCCCTGTGCATACAATTATAAGCAACCCTGAAACAAAAATAACTTCTAATGTCACGGTTGTCACCTACTCTGCAATTGCAAAGTCACGCCTAATATTGCATCGATCATTTTGAGAAGTTGGTGGAAAAGTTTTCCAACTGCAATGCTCATTTTGCTTATTTAGACAAGATTCGACCAATATTGAAGCCAGCTTCACTAGATGTAAACTATATTAATGTGATTTCATCCACTTGATAGTTGCCGACCTGTTCTTGATATCATTGTTGTCGTCATGCCACCTCATTGCCTCATCCTCATTCACAACGCAACATTCATGCTCTTATTTCTCTATTATTTATGCCTGACTGCCCCTGTTGTAGCTTAATTACCATTATGGAGTGTAGCTTAATAATGGTAGGAACACGCTTGACTTGATATCATCCTTGTTGATTAACAGACTAAAGATTGAAGGAAAAAAAGTGAATTTCCAAGACATTATTATTCACATGGATGAATTCCTCCAAAGAATTTTTATTTGAGGAGGCTTGGTAGATATCTGTGATTGTCGTGGTCCTGATCAATTCCATGCAGAAATTACAGAACCGGAGGATGATGATCTTATGTTGTTCATGAATCGCATGTGCAATTTCCTTCGTGTAATATTTTGAGTAAGAAGACTAAATGTGAGAAAAGATTATTCTATTGAGATACATGTGAGGTTGAAACATGCTCGACAAGAACAATCTCAAACAGCTGGTCCATGTTGTAATATTAAAAGATAAAACATGGGGTAGAGAGAATCAAAAACAGAAATCTATGGCCTGAGTGTAGCTTAAGTGTTGCATTTGGTTGCGTTCATCTTATTGTAGATTAGTTAGAGATTATAGCTGTTTTCAATATGCAAAGAAATAGGCTTATAATTGTGGGAAATCAAGGTTTCTGAATCGTTCTTGTCACCTCATTCAATTACCTGCAACAAGATATTTCATAATTAAACTTTGACTATAAGAAATAGAAAAATATACCTAACCTGCTGCTTAAAAATGCTAAGCTTGTTGCTTGCATAACGAGGAGCCAGCACACAGTGGACACTGGAGTGTTTAAAGAACCTTCGAGTTTCCTCATCATGAGTATGCATAACACCATCCTGCATTCGCCCTTTGATTTATTTAGTCACACTTTGATTTAGTCCAAATGTAGTAAGGAAATTATTTCCAGATGACATGCCACAATACATACATAGCACATGGTCCATGTAGCAAAAATGAAATACAATATCACCATAACGAAATGCAACAAATTTGTTTTACTTTTTTGTTAAGATCAAGAATGAGTTCAAAGTGGCTTTTACTGAATAGTTTGTTGAAGGCTAAATAAAAGTCACAATCTTAGACCTCCGAGGGGGTGTCCAGTGGTAGAACTGGTAAGGGAGGGAAGGAGGGGGGATGGGTTTGAATCCCAGTCAGAGCAAAATAAAAATGGGAGGGGGTACTGGTGCTAGTAGCCCAGGACATGGATGGTTATTATTCATGACTGGCCTTACCTCAGAAAAAAAAAAAGAATCATACTTAGTGTCTTATCTTATTCATGCCAATCTCATGTAAATGGCTAAATGTTTGCAAATTCTCCAGACACGTTGCAACAGAAACAATGAACAGGTACTAAACATGAGTTCAGAATGGATGGTTAAGGGAAACATAACAGCATAGAACATACCGTTTTCAAGAGAAATCTGTCATGTGAGGTTTTATCATCCCAAATTAGCAGAACAACACGAACCCCTTCTTGAGATTTGTACTTCAACAGATCCCCAAGAGATAATTCCCCACCATTTGGCAATGGCTTTGTTGGCTCCCTAACAAGCTTCACTTTGTGATAGATTGACCACCCAATTATATAGACTAGGTGATGAGCTTCCAGTATTGCATGACAAATGTCTTCCCAACATTTACTTTGCTCAAAGTATTTTCCATTATCCAGTGGAATTTTAGGTAGCATGTTATCAGGAACATGAGCATCTTGGTAAAGGGTAAGACTCCCACCTTTGCGGAGTGGGAAGTAAGTATTTGGCACTCCTTCATAATCTGGACCAGCACCAACTCCATCTTTATACAAAGGGTTGTCTTCGATAGGCCTAAATTGCAAAGACAAACGCAGTTCAGGAATAGATTTTGTGCCATTGCTATACTGACCAGCCACTGGGAACCAATCATTAAGAGCCACTCCAGAAATGATCTTTTCTACAGGAATCTCGACAACCCCAATAAGTTGTGCTCCAAAGACATCGTTATCCTTAACTTGGAACTCAATCTTTGAAATAGGGTGAGCAACAGGCACACAGAAGTGCTCATCCCATTTAGGATCCTCACAATTTGGAATTACTCGTGTTTGAGCTACCGTTGCTCCCGCTAGACAAACAGAAACATACGGATCACTGGTGATCATTTTGGGACCACTGCCAGCTTTTGCAAAAGGAGATCCACAAGATCCATACATAGTAAAGCATCTTCTCATCCTCTCAGACATCAAATCCATATTCGGAAGATATCTAGCTTCCAAAATCCACATATCCAAGTCCCCGTGCAAGAACTTGGCATTCCTATTTTTGCTAGAATTTCTATCCATGCTATCAGATGCATGGACTGAGCCACCAGCCATTAGGAGCGACCAGATTCTATGGCAAAGTCATTATAAAGAAAACCGCTTACTTTATAGTAGAGGAATCAGTAATATGTGACAACTGCAATAGAAGAATCCTCTGATCCACAAGCTTAACTACCACTTTTGCCCATAATCTGGCATATAGGTATCGATGTTTAATGGATGCTTCAGATATCCAAAACACGAGAAGGTGACAACTGTTGACTAATTAAATATAACATGGACTGTCAACTACTTCAGCTTCTTAAGATGTTGTCATCAACGACTGCTTAAACAAACAGCAGCATGTCGAGTAAATTCTAGCGGGAAAGAAACCAAATATAGCTGTAAGCCATCATAACATTCAAACAATGTTTGTCAACCACAGGAGATCTAAACCTCAAGAAGTGAACTCAAAGGATAGACCACCAGATGAATCTTAGTATGGAATTTCTTTTCTGTGTGAAATCTTCTAAACCAAAGCTCTCCAACTTTGCACAACCAGCATACCGAAACCTGTGAGTTTGAAACGTTACTCAGATACACAAATGACAAATTTACAAAGATTCAATTCTTCAAAAGTGAAGAATTCTTATACACTGGATGAATGATAAAAAGGGCACAATATCTCACTGGATTGGAAACTAGAACAGCAAATACGAAGTATAATAGCTAAAAGAGCAAAATACTCGATGTGAAAGAAGCTTCTTTGAAAAATTACTAATCGTTGTATCAAAAAAAAAGACATCAAAAATCTGGAAGATCAGTATAATGATGGACTTAGTGAATAATTTATTTGGTTCAAGTGTTGCATCTGATAGAGTAATTGGTTGAGTTGTGAGAAACAGCTGATTCAATTGGGCTAAAGGACCTAGTCGGTCGATTTATACTTTCAAAGTTGGCTTCCTCAAGATTATGGTTAGGATTTCTAGAAGTATTCTTGCAAATTCAAAATATCAGTTCTCTTAACAGTTAGCAGTCTGTTTCTTGTTAAATCCCCATGTTTTGATGCCAGCCACCTGGATATCTTGCCTAGGAAGCACGGATACTCCGAATTCAGTGCCATATTGTATTGTGTCAGTGTCGGATACGTATCGTGCACATCATGAATCCTAAATACACTAGGGCGTGCTAAAACCGGTGTCGTATCCGTGTCTTACCGCATCCATGAAAAATATATGTCAGTGCATGAAACAGATACCAACAAAATTGGTTCTTAGAGGTGCATATGCTACAACCCTAAGTAAATCTTCATAACAGTTAGATTCCAACCGTAACCCAAATGCATAGAACTCGAAAACCAGCATCGTGCCTATGTCGTATAGGACACGTATTGATCATATAGATTGACATGCCAAAAATAGGTTCCGTGCCCGTGTCCTATTAGTGTCCTTGCAACATTAGACCATAACAATACAAATTTATTGGTGCAAGATCTTGATTTCAGACCATACTTTTACAAACACAATGTACCTATCCCAACATGAAATTAAGGGACAAATTGACTAAAATTAAGAAGAAGAAAAATTGCAAAATTTGTGATGTTTATAGCGTAACAATCATCTATTGGTCTTGATTTCAAACCATACTATATTTATAAACACAATGCACCAATCACAACTATGTTATTGAAAAAAAAAAGACTCAAATCCAGAGAAAAAAAAATAGCGCAAATCACGGTGTTTAAGCATAATAATCATCTGTTAGTCAATTTACCATCAAAAAAATATGAAATTTATGTCAAAATTTTGGAGGAAAATAGCAATAATGATGATGATGGAGAATACCAGAGGAATCGATGGAGGAGCTGGTCGAGCAAGAGAAGGAGAGAGGGAGAGAGAGGAGGAAGACGATGGTTAGGGATTTTGTTTTTTTTTTCCCTCCGATGTGGGTCCCACAGACCGTTGCTCGTTCTGTCCCTTACGAAAGGGATCAAAAGAACCACAGCGGTTACGACGCCGAACTAAACGCCAACAAACGCTTTGGGTCCCACCTGTCAGTCTTACAACAAAGATCGTGGGCCCTAGTCCTTTAGAGCCCATTCCATACGGAATGGGTTGGCGGTCTGGCTAGCCCATTAAATGTTACCGATTACGTTACCCAATTTTTTTAAAATTTCTTTTGATAATATTATTATTATTATATATATATATATTATATTAAAATAATTTAAATTTATTTTAATTAGAATTTGTTATAGACTAGTTTATGTAAACGTAAACTTAATGGCTACCATTAAACATAAATTAACCCTAATGTACCCTATTGTTCATTTTAAGTTAATTGAAAAAGTAAATTAGGATTATCTTGTGGGAGGAGGATGCTCCAAGTCCGAGCTCGGACCTGGTAGGAGCATAGGAGGGGTGCAACACGGAACTCGGACGGGTTGGATCGGTCTTGAGCTCAATTCGAACCAAACTCAATGAATCATAAGTCTAGTCTGAGTCCAAGTCCAACACGATCTCGGATTTAACATACGAAGTCCAAGACCGAATTCGAGTATCTTCAATCCTAACCCAACTCATTAGGTAGGAAGTACAGGCTAGTGTCCACGTATAGAATATGAGTACACGTGGCACACAAATTTAGAAAACTAAAAGAACCGAGCTGATAAACAAAATCCAAGATAACAAGTTAACAACATATGGTCATATCGAGTACGGACACACACGACATACGAGTACATGATACGTGTCAATATCGAGACCGAAATATAAAAAATTCAAATACGAGGACAGAAAACACAAATATCAAAAATAAAAAATACTGCATGCAGCCTAACCTCTGTATACAACCATCGGAAACGAGTCACACACATTTCATGTAGGAATGTTTCGATTGTTGGTTGTATGTGTTTGTGCATGATACATGGGTGTTAAGATTCGTAATGAGACACTGAGGTCAAAACATTAACTTCATGTATCAACTTTATAAACCTTTTCATCAATTCTATATCATATCTGGATTCATTGCACATATATATATATATATATATATATATATATATATATATATATATATATATATATATATATATATATATTTGGCTTAGTTTTAACTCGATACCTTCAACTCTTCCATTTTTAACTTAATTCGTTAAAAACGCTAAATGATAAAAATATCCATATTTTCTCCCCCATCTCTCCTTAGAGGTAGCAACGACGACAACGACATCTGGTTGGGGGTGCAAGGTAGGGTGCAGCGGTATGGTGGGTGCTAGGGGTGGGGGGAGGGGGTGGGTGAGGAGGTACATCGAAGGGGCGACGAGGAGGGGTGGGGGAGAGGGTGCATCGGAGGGCCGGCGGGGGATGAGGATGTAATTTGGTCCATTTTATAACGGAAAAAAAAATCCCTAACCGACGGAGAGTATCAACTTAAAAATAATCAATAGTTTATGGTACTAAGTTGTTTAATTTTCAAATTTACGATATCAAGTTGAAAAAACGTGAATAGTTAATGATATTAAGTTAAAATTAGCCTTTTTATTTTCTCTGTTCTTCGTTGGGGCTTTGCATGTTTTTGATGAAAGCTAGTATTTGTTTGCTAGACGATTATGCGATACCAAACAACACCTGGCACTTTATAGTGTGGAGGAATTTGAAGATCACGACGAAACACAACAACGGAAGACTTTATTTTATGCTTTAACCACATTTGTGTTCAAAATTATGTATAATTAGTATATGAGTGGTTCTGTAGAACTGGACCATTTCAGATGCTATAATTAGTATATACTCTCCATTATCTTATACTAGAAGTCCATGGACAATATTCGTGGATGTAGGTACTGATGTATTCATATGTTGTATAACCCGGAGATACTTGTGACGTACTAAGCTCGTCATACTTTACGAGTGGGGTATGGTATTTTTCCACGTGGAGAACTTGTAAATCTAAACCAAATACATTTTCTATCTAAGGTATTTCGTTCCCATTCTCACACCCCTACGGATGCGTGAACCCGCACATTGTTGGATCGTATCTCATTTTCGATGGAGCGCTCAAAAGGGGGGTGGCAATAAAGTTGGTAATTTAGTCCCACATCGGATAGGAGGTGGAATCATGTGGCATAGATAATTGGGATTGGTTCAGCCCTTACAGTAGAAATATCTTTTAAGGCATATGGGCCCAATTCAATATCGTACATCATGGGCTAACTCCGGTTCGGATCACACCGCGTTCCCAACAAGTGGTATTAGAGCCCATGGTTACGAGACTAGTTTGGACAGCTCTAATTGGTTCGAGACAGATGGTGTTGAACGTTCATGTGTATAATCGGATTATACGAACTAATTGGTGGTGGAGTAGGAGCATCAACTACACGAATTGGCTTCAAATGTGGTGCTAAGATTGTTCGGCTAACGGGAACGGACAAATGTAGCAAGGTGCTAAGGTTATTCGATTAGCGGAAACGGACAAATGTAGCAAGATGCTAAGGTTATTCGGCTAGCGAAAACGAGGTAAGATGGAGATTGTTGGATTGTATCTCGTTTCCGGTGGAGCCCTCAAAAGGGGTGTGACAATGAAGTTGGTAATTTAGTCCCACATCGGGTAGGAAATGGAATCATGTGGTGTAGATAATTGGGATTGGTTCAGATCTTACAGAAGTCATACTAGCCCAATTCAATATCGCACCTCATGGACCAACTCCGGTTCGGGTCACACCGCGTTTCCAACACACACTAATTTTTTAATTTCTTTTTGGGTTTAAAACATTTTTGTCCGTCATAATATAAATTTATAGGTCAATCTTGGATTTAAATTTTGTAGGATGTAAGCATGAATGGAACTTAACGCTATGGGCTTGTTTGGATGGTGGAAACTGCAGTGAAACTGTCAAAAAAATTGAAACTCAGCGAAGCTCAAATGAGTTCTCCTGTTTGGTAAGCACCTTGTGGAAGTCCATTTTTTTTTTGAAGTGATTGGGGGGCAGTTCCTGTCCCCCACACTTTTTACACTTTTCACATCCATAAATTTTTAGATGAAACTCTGCTGCAACTCCAAAAAAGTGACAAACTCTGCTACCGAAACTCTGCTGTAACTCGCTGAGAAGGCTGTCGGGCGGAGGCGGCGCTGGGAGGCGCGGGAAAGTCGAGAGAGGGGCGGAGGCGGAGGCGAGGTGGGCAGTGCGGTGCCGGCGCTGGGCGGCTGCGGGTAGAGCGGAGGGAAGGGAGACCGAGAAAAAGCAAGAGATAATGAGAGAGGGAGAGAGAAGCAAGAGAGAGAGAGGGGGGTCTCCGGTGAACTGGTCGACTGGGGAGGGTTTGAAGAAAATGACAGGGAAGAGGGGGGGAGAGAATGTGAGTGGGAGTATGTAAGCCCCTGTTTTTCAAATTTTAGTTAAATTAGTGCTGATTAAATTTTTATGTCATTTATAGCCTTAAATAATTATTAGGAATTTTTAGGAATTTTCTAGAGATTTTAAATGATTTTTAAATGATTTTTAAATGAATTTTTAATACAAAAATATTGATCTGTAATTTTCTAAAAAGTTTTAATATCATTTTGCAATTTTTTGAAATGTTTTTATATTAGTTTGTAATTAGTGAATTGTTTGAAATTGAGGAATGCAAATATTATTTTGCATTTGACCACTGTTAAAGCCTAGTTGCAATAACCTAATTCCTAAGGGCCCTAGTGCTAAACTACCCAAACCCCCCCCCCCCCCCCCCCCCGACCAGACTCTCTCTCTCTCCTCTCACCCACTCTCGTTGACCCCCGACCGACGACTGCCCAACCGCCACGCCGCCCTGCCCCCGCCATTTTCGGCTGCCCCGACCGACGTTAAGCCCCTATTTAAACCCCTGCAGACCCCCCGACCTAGCCACGACCACCACGACACACCACAGCCCCCCAACCACCCTGTTCTTCCCCGAAACCCTAGCCCTAACCCTAACTCCGGCGTAACCCCACCGCCGCCTCGCCACTCGTCCTCGCCGATTGTCTCCACTACCATTAGCTTCGCCTCGACGAGACGACCGCAGCGCCACCACTCCGCCACCGTCACGACGCCTCCTCCGCCGTCCACGACCATCGAATCCCCCCCCCCAAAGCTGGACACGTAAGTAGCAGTTACGAGACTGTGTCGTACGTGTCTCGTACACGTATATATGGTTCGCCGTGTCCTGGCGAACATTTTGGTAGAACTGGACACGAGAGAATCGAACCGTGCGTGTCGTGCTAGCATGGACACATGGATACCTGTGTCCTTAACTGTCTGGACACAGGACAGATATTTTTTTTTTTTATATATAATGTAACCTAAACAGAAAAAAAAAAACTAACCTAAACTCTAACCCTAACATTGAGCTCGGGCTGACCCCCTGGCCAGCCCGACCCAACTCAAACCCGACCCCCCGCTGAGCCGAGTTCGAGCCCCCCCTGCTGTTGTTTCTTTTCTTTTTCTTTTTCTTTTTCCTTTTTCTTTTTCTTTTTGTTTTTATATATAATTATATATATATGTATACATAAATTTGTATATATGTATATATGTATTATTATACATAATATTTTATGTATATATATATATATACTTTATTTTAGTACTTTATAAATATATATATGTATGTATGTATATATATGTATTTATGTACATATATGTATATATGTATATATTTTCTTGTGTGTATATTTTCATGGTTAGTAAACATTATATATATATTTGTATTTATATACATATATGTATATATATATATATATATTTTCATGTGTATATATATATTATTATGTATACACTTTATAATTAAATATTTCCTTATATATATATACGTAATTGTATATATATATATACTTTATAAATTAAGTATTTTCCTTATAAATATATATATATGTACTTTTAAACACATGTATGTATATTTTTACTATGCATAATTTTACCATATTAAAATAATAATATTTATTTTGCACTATTACCAAATTGTATTTTTAGTGTATTTAAATTACTGCAACCATTTGGTGTCCAAGCCTAGCATGGGTTTTGGGCCCAAATGTGTTTTCACACATTCAAGACCTGTACAAGTCATATTGGACTTGATTCATGGCCTTGGGTCCTGTATTTGAACTTTGGTTCAAATTATATACATGGACAAAATACGCAGATAATTAATTATTTAAATTCAATTTTGTACAAATGCTGTTTTTGATTTTCTAAAAATACTTAAAGTGTTGTTAAAATTATGGAAAAATAGTATTTAGATACTATGTTAAGTTAGCTAATTTAGTATAATTTTTGTAGTATTTAATTTACTGTTTTGCCACTAGTTTGGCATATGAAACCAAAATTTATTTTCTGTATACTTAGGAAAACTGATTTTTATAAAATATTTGTACTGGTTAATAAATTCCAGAAAAATTATAATAAATTTCTATAATTAGCAAGGATCGTTTTGGTACTTTGTTTTATGTAAAACTAGACTTTTTGTCTACTTCAAAAATTGTTAGAACACAATGGTCTTTTGATTTATTTATTGGTTAATTACGACTTGTAGCTTTTAGTGTTATTTTGAGTTTTAGCCGTGTTGAACCCCACCCCTCACTAGTGTAAAGATCCTAGAAAGTTAGTTAAAGTAGTGTGTCACCCCACATTGGTCTCCTATGTCAAAGTCATCATTTTGGCTAGGTGTCCAGTCACAAGTCGTGTTTCACCAATTAGTGTCCTAGTGTTTTAGCTTAGTGTAAAAACTAAGTTATTGTATTTACTTCTACAGTGACGAGTTACCGGACATCCATAGCACTGTTATCGCAGCTTGTTTTGTTTTGCTTTGCTAGAGGCAAGTACTTTCTACAAACTTTACATACTGCTATAACAATAAACTGTGATTTACCAACCATGTTAAATGCTGATCCTTGGGGTAGCAAGTTAGAACTTTACATGTTATATTACTTTCAGTCTCTTCCATGTTTATACCGTATCTCATATCTCTCACATGTTTAAATAACGGGTTAAGGGGAAACTGATAGTATTGTACGTGAACATGACCCCCTTCTCCGTATGTATTTACCGCGCTCGATGACATTTTATATGTGACCTTGCCGTATGTTCTGATCCCGCGTTT
Source organism: Iris pallida (assembly GCA_029216955.1). Classification (NCBI taxonomy): domain Eukaryota; kingdom Viridiplantae; phylum Streptophyta; class Magnoliopsida; order Asparagales; family Iridaceae; genus Iris; species Iris pallida. The sequence goes on from JANAVB010040220.1 coordinate 5,698,206, forward strand.
GTGTATGGATATATACCGATGCCGTTCGTGCACGTATGTGCACACCAAAAAAACTTGATATGTGCCGCTGTACATCATATACACCTATTGACCGATTCACGTACATGCTACGGTTTTAAACTTTTAAACTACATGTTGTTAATTCTAAAAAGAACTAATTAACCCATGATATGCCATGATTCCAGTTTATTACATTCATGTTCATGCTTCGTATATTTAGTTTGCTAGAATCAGTACTTTATCCCGTCCTGACAGGATAACGTTGTAGGTATCCTTACTGAGGAGGAGTTACTCTGTGACACATACTATGGAGATACTGCCGAGGACCCGGCTCTGCCTTACGAGGATGTTCCTACAGGGAACCTCGCCTAGTTGTCTTTTGTTTACTTAGACTTTTGAGAGTAGACATGTATTAGACTATATCTTTTTGTAACTGGACATGTATCCAATTTTACTTTGTGGACATTTTTACTATATACGACGACTTTTGTGTTTGGAGCATTTATGATTCTTCTTCACTTATAGAACTGTTAGCACATTTAGTCTTATTCTGTTGTCTTTAGAACAGCTTACTACGTTTTATCTCAACGTAGGCTGGGCATGATGCGGCCTGGCCCAATAATTTGGGTAGCGGGTCGTGACATATTTTTAGTGGTGGCCCATGCAGGTCCTGACTAAACTGTTTGGTTACGTTATTATACCAAGCATGCCTGCAATTAGGAACTTAAGGTAATTAGACAACATTAGAAAAGATGCTTCGAACACCTAGAGGAATGCTAGGATTGCAACATAGGAAATATAACGCAAGTTTGCTATTATAATTAGATTTTCTTGCATATGATTACTTACCTTAAACAAGTCCTTATAAGTCTTTTTATGTGTAATTTAGATGGTGCTTACTCGTTCATCCCAGTATGTTATCCCCGAGAATGGGGCCCTCCATATCCAGTCAGCTGACCAGTTGACTGATACATCTCCACCTACCACATTCCCCCACTCCACAGATCCACAGACCCAGATACCACAACCACCTTCCACATCACAGGCCCAGCAGGACCCGATACTTCCACCACCCCCTATCACTATACCCACCCAGGCTTCCGTCACACTCGACGGGAACCAGCTGCTCACACTGATTCAGGGGTTCCTAACAACCCATCAGGAGCAGACTACCCTACTCCGCCAGAGCATGGAGCGTTCTGAGGGACGTCCCGTGGTCCCACCACATGTAGAGCCACGGCAGAGAGCGGGGACGATCAAGGACTTCATGGGTCTGAATCCCAAGGAGTTCTCAGGGACTGAGGGCATAGTAGTAGCTGATGACTGGCTAGATTCGGTAGAGAGGAAGCTTCTGGGAGTTAGGATGTCGGATGACCTCCAGGTCGAGGCAGCGGGATTTCTGTTGATAGACTTAGCAGGAGTCTGGTTCCGGAATGAGCCGTTATTTGCGAGAGGGAGAGCCACCTGGGATCAGTTCAAGACCCAGTTCAAGAAGAAATTCTTCTCGACCACTGCTAGAGTAGCCATGGGGCTACGATTCCAGAACATCCAGCAGGGAAACCGTCCTGTTGACGACTATGTGGCAGAGTTTAGTCGCCTGAGCCGTTTTGCTCCTAGTCTGGTTGCAGATCCAGAGGAGATGACCCGTAGATTTTGCCATGGTCTAGTTCCAGACATTGGCATCCTTATAGTGGCGAACGGTACGACTGACTACTACCAGAGCCTAGAGTTGGCCCGGAGCATCGAGGAGCGTCTTCTGTCATACAAGAGGCCGGCTTCTGTACATCATGAGGGACCGTCCAAGCGTCAGGCTTTCCAGCAGAGAGCACCGACGCCGCCCCAGCAGACTTATCGTCCCCCTACATCACATCACCCGACCCCGCCAGTTAGAGCCCCGGGACCCCGGCAGCAGCAGCAGCCGAAGGGAGCTTTGTGTGTATACTGCAAGAGACCAGGCCACGACTCTTTCGTCTGTAGGAAGAGGTTGGGTCAGTGTTTAGCTTGTGGGTCTGCCACCCATCAGCTTCGAGAGTGCCCAGTAGCGAAGACTAGAGGACCGCTTCCAACTCAGCAGCAGAGGTTTGGGCAGCATCTGCAGCAGCAAAAGGGACCTCAGGGGAAGGTTTATAGCCTAGCCCTCGAGCCGGAGCAGGTTTCGGAGCCAGATTACTTAGCTGACGTCATCACAGGTCATGTTTATTTGCATACTTTTCTAGCTCTATGCTTGTTTGATTCTGGTGCATCTCATAGCTTCCTGTCATTAGAGTTCATGCATGAACATCACTTAGTATCTACACCTACTGCGGAGATTAGTAGAGTAATGACGGGAGGAGGACCAGTGCCTATTAGAGCTAGCTATAGATGCTCTATTATGATAGCCGGAAGAGAGTTCGAGGGGCGATTCTTTGTGATGCCACTCCCCGGTTATGATATCATATTGGGGATGGACTGGCTTAGCTATGCCCATGCATCTATAGATTGTCATGAGGGTAGTGTTTTGTTCAGTCCCCCGGGCACAGCACCATTCAGTGTCAGGAGGACAGGGCCGGAGATCAGCCTAGAGCCGAACTGTTGTGCTACAGTTGGGGTCGCAGCACCGCCACACCCTATCATTAGGGAATTTATGGATGTATTCCCAGAGGATCTTCCAGGACTTCCGCCTGACAGAGATGTGGAGTTCACCATAGATTTAGTGCCGGGTTCATCACCAGTATCCCGGGCTTGCTATAGAGTGAATCCCAAGGAGGCCATAGAGATGAAAGAGCAGATTGATGACCTGTTGAAAAAAAGGTTTCATTCGATCCAGTACTTCTCCATGGGGAGCACCAGTGCTCTTTGTGCCTAAGAAGGATGGTACAGTCCGGTTGTGTATTGACTACCGGGCCTTGAATGCCATCACCATTAAGAACAAATATCCTCTGCCCAGGATAGATGATTTGTTCGACCAGTTGAGCGGGGCGAAGGTGTTTTCCAGGATAGACTTGAGATCCGGCTACCACCAGGTGAAGGTTAGGCCAGCAGACATCCAGAAGACGGCGTTCAACACGAAGTACGGGCAGTACGAGTTTCTGGTGATGCCATTTGGTCTCACAAATGCGCCAGCTGTCTTTATGAACTTGATGAATAAGACATTTTACCAGTATCTGGATAAGTTCGTCGTGGTGTTTATCGACGACATCCTGATATACTCGAAGACGCCAGAGGAGCATGCAGAGCACTTGCGAATAGTTTTGGGGATTCTGAGGCAGGAGAGATTGTTTGCCAAATTGCCGAAGTACGAGTTCTTTTTAGACCGAGTGGAGTTTCTCGGCCATGTAGTCACTGGAGATGGAATCTCGGTGGATCCCAAGAAGATTGCTGCAGTTGAGACGTGGAAGGCTCCGACGTCAGTTTCAGAGATCAGGAGCTTTCTGGGTTTAGCCGGCTATTATAGAAAGTTCGTCCAGGACTTTGCTAGGATAGCTGAACCCATGACGAAGCTGACGCGGAAGGACGCAGAGTACATTTGGTCAGAGGACTTGTCACTCCCCGATTCTGGAATACGTATTTTAATACGTAAACCGATAATTTGTATTTACCTCGTATTTATACTATATTTATTATGCAGTATTTCTTCATGCATTTCCCAAAAATATTCGACAAAATATTATTTCCTAATTTATTTTCTGCATTTGGGCCTACAGTTTTTGCTCATTTGGGTAACCTATTCTTGGTTCACCAATGGTTCATCTTGAACCCTTTGGTTCATCATGAACCCATGGGTCTAAGATCTTTATATATAACTCATCTCCTTCTCTCTCCTCTCATTATTCCTCTCATTTATTTCCTCCACCAACCAAGGCAAGTGCCAACTTGCTCAAGAGATGGATTTATATTTGTTAATAATTTCTTACAAAATTATTTGTCAAAATATGTTCTTCTCCTCAATCTATACTAGTTTAGAACTTGGAAATTTTCATTTTGAAGCTTTAATTTTTGTAGATCTAAGTTTTAATTATTTTCGGATTTGTATGGTTTGATCTACTTTAGTTGGATTTTATGGGTTTTTGATGCTTCCATGTGGTAGAGCATTCAGTTTCACCCAAGTTGGAACCTTGGAAATCTGGATTTGGAGTTCGGATGGCCAAGTTATGATGCTTTGAAGCTTTGGGTTCAACCATGGTGTTCTTGCTGTTTGGAGAAGACAGTGAGCAGTGTGCTTCTGTTTGAGCACGCTTCCTGTTGGAAGCGTGTCTCTCTCCTTGAGTCTGCGTGACTTTTCATGCAGCTCTCTCCTTGAGTCTGCGTGACTTTTCACGCAGCTCTCTCCTTGAGTCTGCGTGACTTTTCACGCAGCTCTCTCCTTGAGTCTGCGTGACTTTTCACGCAGCTCTCCCCGTGAGTCTGCGTGACTTTTCACGCAACTTTCTCCTTGAGCCTGCGTGACTTTTCACGCAGCTCTCCTCTTGAGCCTGCGTGACTTTTCACGCAGCTCTCCCCTTGAGCCTGCGTGACTTTTCACGCACGCTGCCTTGAGTGAGCCTGCGTGACTTTTCACCCCTTGAGCGTGCGTGCTTTTGTGCGTACGCTTTTGATATTTTATCAGATATTATATGACCATTTTATATCCTTACGCCTTTTGTCCCGAGCATGATATGAGCACTAATGTGACCCCAGTGAACAAAGAGTTCCTACCTGATACATGTACCTGAATGTCCCAGTTCTTGTTCATGCTCGACAAATGACTCGTAACTCCACGTGGCGTATTTGCAATGATGCATTACACTAAGGAGGGTAGAACATGTTGACATACTGATTGACATGGATCCTCTTTGGGGTACTCGTACTTGAGTACGACTTTTAGGAGGATAATCATGCAGGCCACAGCATGTGAGTCCAAGATTTCACCTAGGGTTAAATTAGGCAACTAAATATACTAGATGCATGGGGAGGGCAAAATTCCGAGATCGTGTTACACCAGCCGCCTTGAGATATTGTCTCGACGCGCCGGCTGGTCTCCACGGATACGGTGTCATCTGCAACGAGTGGATGACTGTATCCGATTAATTCCTGCTATATATTATATGTTTTGGCAAAGTGGCCTTGCGAGGGACCTGTGCTCAATCATACCTGTCTACGCGAACCCCTGGGTTGGCTAGCCTTGCTGGAAAGATACGATCTGAGGATTTCTAAATAACATGATGCGAGGATAACCTCGTCCCACTAGAAACTCGTAGACTTGATTGGCCGTGAAAACGACTTGCTTGTGTCCTATTACCTTCCGTGAATAACCGAGGGAAGCGGACTGTCATGGCGCGTGATCCAACCCATGTTCTTGTTTGATTGTTGGGTTGGTTATCGTACTATAACAGGCTGTGGACCGAAGTTATGAACAGAAGACTTATTCTGGTTGTGAAGTGCTACTTCTGTGAATGACTGAGGAACATGGTCTATCATGGTACATGATCCAACCCATGTTCTTGTTTGATTGTTGGGTTGGTTATTGTGCTGCGATAGGCTATCGACCGAAGTCACGATCAGGAGGTTTTATTGTTTATACCTTTTAACTTATGTGAATGTTATAGAGTACGACACGTCCCGACTCCATGCGGCACCTTTTGTCCTTGTTTGGTTGTAAGGGTGCCATATGGGTTCGAAGATGTTGCGCTACCCTATAATAGTAGCATAAGTATTACTATTATCAATCATTCTATTAACTGGGTTTTTAATCTTAACTCTTGTGCCCCCTTGGCGGTACTTGCTATTCGGGGCTGACCCCGCTGGTTTTGTTTGGCCAGATCTCGTAGCAGAGCCAGAGGACACGATCTTCCTCCCTGACATCCATGGTGCATACTAGGAGCATGGCGGTTCGGGGACTCGAGTGGATTTCTTCTCCACCACTCCTGCTTATACTTTTGCGGCGTTTAGCCACCGGCACCTGTTAGCCGGATTACTTGATATTTTGTGTCAGTACATCATTGTAATTAAACAGACTGCAGCTGTGTATAATTTTGTACTCCTGACTCTCTGAGATAGCTAAATTATAAAGCTAGTCTCTCATGACCATTTTGATGAAGCGTCGGGGACGCCTTACTTCTTTATCTTTAATATTCATTTAATTGATGATGTGGCTTGAGTGATTGAGACATAGAACTATGTGGGACCATAGGAGACTTGATTGTAGCATGTACCCCCTAGTCTCTCGACAGCCACGATCACCGTATGACGTTACGTACCTCATATGGAGTAGCTGGCCTAGTCCGTCTCCGTATTTCGATACTGGGGCGTGACAGGACTGCCAGACAGCATTTGAGGAGCTGAAGAGGAGGCTGACGACCGCTCCAGTTCTGACTTTACCTTCAGGTTCTGGAGGTTTCACCATATACAGTGATGCTTCTGGGAAGGGGCTAGGATGTGTCCTACAGCAGCATGGGAAAGTGATTGCTTATGCATCTAGGCAATTGCGGACTCATGAGAGGAATTATCCTACCCATGACCTCGAGTTAGCTGCGGTGATCTTTGCACTCAAGTTATGGAAACATTACTTATACGGAGAGCGTGTGGAAATCTTTACTGACCACAAAAGCTTGAAGTATGTGTTCACGCAGAAAGAGCTGAACATGAGGCAAAGATGATGGTTGGAGTTGATGAAGGACTTCGACATCGATTTACAGTATCACCCCGGGAAGGCAAATGTGGTGGCGGATGCGCTGAGCAGGCTCCCGATGGCATGGTACCTGATGATTGATCGGCATTTGCGGGAGGATCTGGAGAAGCTAGGTATCGAGCTAGTTCGGCCAGGATCAGTGATACAGATGATGGCGCTTGACATTCAGTCAGGTTTGATGGAGCAGATCCGGGAGGCACAGTTTACAGATGAGAGCCTTCGCAGACTTCGACCCCAGGCGTTAGCTGGATTGCTAGATGACTTCACAATAGCAGAGGATGGATCCCTGAGGCATGGCAGCCGATTGTGCGTGCCGAAGGGAGAGCTGGTAGAGGCAGTTTTGCAGGAGGCGCACCGACCGAGATATTCTATTCACCCTGGTGCTAACAAGATGTACCGTGACTTGCGGGAACATCTTTGGTGGCACGGGATGAAGAGGGATGTGCCGCGTTTTATCTCGAGATGTCTAGTTTGCCAGCAGGTCAAGGCGGAGCGCCAGAGGCCAGCTGGTTTGTTACAGCCGTTACCCATTCCCGAGTGGAAGTGGGAACATATTACGATGGACTTTGTCTCAGGGCTTCCTCGTTCCCAAGGAGAGAAGGATGCCATTTGGGTCATCGTAGACAGGCTGACGAAGTGTGCGCACTTCATACCCTTCAAGGTGGGGCTTTCCACCGAGAAGTTGGCGGAGCTATACATGCAGCAGATAGTTCGCCTACACGAAGTGCCGGTGAGCATCGTGTCAGACAGAGACAACAGATTCACATCCCACTACTAGAGGAGCTTGCAGGAGGAGTTGGGCAGTAGGCTCAAGTTCAGTACGGCGTACCACCCACAGACAGATGGGCAGTCCGAGAGGACGATACAGACACTGGAGGATATGCTGAGGACCTGCGTGCTGGACTTCGGAGGATCATGGGAGAGCCATCTGCACTTGGTAGAGTTTTCATACAACAACAGCTACCAGGCCAGTATTGGTATGTCTCCTTTCGAGGTGCTATATGGACGACGATGCCGCACACCGCTCTTTTGGGATGATGTTGGAGACAGAGTTATGCTTGGGCCAGAGATGATCACGGATGCAGCAGAGAAAGTCGGGATGATCAGAGACAGGCTCAGAGTAGCTCAGGATAGGCAGAAACACTGGGCTGATGCTAGTCGCAGGCCGATGGAGTTCGCAGACGGTGATATGGTGCTAGTGAAGATATCACCTACTCGAGGGACGATCCGGTTCGGAAGAGGAGGGAAGCTGAGCCCCAGATACATCGGGCCGTTCGAGATACTTGGCAGGATCGGAGAGGTAGCTTACAGGGTTGCACTTCCACCCAATCTAGCAGGAGTTCACGATGTCTTTCACGTATCTCAGCTGAGGAGATATGTTCCAGACCCCAGTCATGTGCTAGATCATTCAGAGTTGGAGGTCGGACCGAGCCTTAAAGTTTCTGAGCAGCCAGTGGAGATATTAGACAGGAGAGAGAAGAAGCTGAGGAACAAGGTTATACCCCTAGTGCGAGTAGCTTGGAGCCGTCACTCCCCAGGTGAATCTACTTGGGAGAGGGAGTCGGACATGAGGGAGAGATACCCTTATTTGTTCGATCCAACCGCTGCGAGGGAACCACCCGTTCCCGCTTGATATCTTAGAGGTTAGTTTCGATCGCAGCCTTAGTCATTTTGTTGCATTGCTTGCTATGTTAGAATATTGTCGGGTCTTCAATCCTTGTGAATTTCGAGGACGAAATTTTTCAAGGAGGAAAGACTTGTAAGCCCCTATTTTTCAAATTTAAGTTAAATTAGTGCTAATTAAATTTTTATGTCATTTATAGCCTTAACTAATTATTAGGAATTTTTAGGAATTTTCTAGAGATTTTAAATGATTTTTAAATGAATTTTTAATACAAAAATATTGATCTGTAATTTTCTAAAAAGTTTTAATATCATTTTGCAATTTTTTGAAATGTTTTTATATTAGTTTGTAATTAGTGAATTGTTTGAAATTGTGGAATGCAAATATTATTTTGCATTTGACCACTGTTAAAGCCTAGTTGCAATAACCTAATTCCTAAGGGCCCTAGTGCTAAACTACCCAACCCCCCCCCCGACCAGACTCTCTCTCTCTCCTCTCACCCACTCTCGTTGACCCCCGACCGACGACTGCCCGACCGCCACGCCGCCCTGCCCCCGCCATTTTCGGCTGCCCCGACCGACGTTAAGCCCCTATTTAAACCCCTGCAGACCCCCCGACCTAGCCACGACCACCATGACGCACCACAGCCCCCCAACCACCCTGTTCTTCCCCGAAACCCTAGCCCTAACCCTAACTCCGGCGTAACCCCACCGCCGCCTCGCCGCTCGTCCTCGCCGACTGTCTCCACTACCATTAGCTTCGCCTCGACGAGACGACCGCAGCGCCACCACTCCGCCACCGTCACGACGCCTCCTCCGCCGTCCACGACCATCGAATCCCCCCCCCAAAGCTGGACACGTAAGTAGCAGTTACGAGACTGTGTCGTACGTGTCTCGTACACGTATATATGGTTCGCCGTGTCCTGGCGAACATTTTGGTAGAACTGGACACGAGAGAATCGAACCGTGCGTGTCGTGCTAGCATGGACACATGGATACCTGTGTCCTTAACTGTCTGGACACAGGACAGATTTTTTTTTTTTATATATAATGTAACCTAAACAGAAACAAAACTAACCTAAACTCTAACCCTAACACTGAGCTCGGGCTGACCCCCTGGCCAGCCCGACCCAACTCAAACCCGACCCCCCGCTGGGCCGAGTTTGAGCCCCCCCCGCTGTTGTTTCTTTTCTTTTTCTTTTTCTTTTCCTTTTTCCTTTTTCTTTTTCTTTTTGTTTTTATATATAATTATATATATATATATATATATATATATATATATATATATATATATATATATATATATATATATATATATATATATATACTTCATTTTAGTACTTTATAAATATATATATGTATGTATATATGTATATATATGTATTTATGTACATATATGTATATATGTATATATTTTCTTGTGTGTATATTTTCATGGTTAGTAAATATTATATATATATATTTGTATTTATATATTTTTTCATGTGTATATATATATATTTTTTCATGTGTATATATATATTATTATGTATATATATTTTTTCATGTGTATATATATAGTTTTTCATGTGTATTATATATATATATTTGTATTTATATATTTTTTCATGTGTAAAAAAAAAAAACATATATGTATATATTTTTTTTTCATGTGTATATATATATTATTATGTATACACTTTATAATTAAATATTTCCTTATATATATATACGTAATTGTATATATATATATATATATATATATATATATATATATATATATATATATATATATATATATATATATATATACTTTATAGATTAAGTATATATATATATATGTGTTTAAAAATATATATATATATATATATATATATATATATATATATATATATATAGATTAAGTATTTTCCTTATAAATATATATATATATGTACTTTTAAACACATGTATGTATATTTTTACTATGCATAATTTTACCATATTAAAATAATAATATTTATTTTGCACTATTACCAAATTGTATTTTTAGTGTATTTAAATTATTGCAACCATTTGGTGTCCAAGCCTAGCATGGGTTTTGGGCCCAAATGTGTTTTCACACATTCAAGACCTGTACAAGTCATATTGGACTTGATTCATGGCCTTGGGTCCTGTATTTGAACTTTGGTTCAAATTATATACATGGACAAAATACGCAGATAATTAATTATTTAAATTCAATTTTGTACAAATGCTGTTTTTGATTTTCTAAAAATACTTAAAGTGTTGTTAAAATTATGAAAAAATAGTATTTAGATACTATGTTAAGTTAGCTAATTTAGTATAATTTTTGTAGTATTTAATTTACTGTTTTGCCACTAGTTTAGCATATGAAACCAAAACTCATTTTCTGTATACTTAGGAAAACTGATTTTTATAAAATACTTGTACTGGTTAATAAATTCCAAAAAAATTATAATAAATTTCTATAATTAGCAAGAACCGTTTTGGTACTTTGTTTTATGTAAAACTAGGCTTTTTGTCTACTTCAAAAATTGTTAGAACACAATGGTCTTTTGATTTATTTATTGATTAATTACGACTTGTAGCTTTTAGTGTTATTTTGAGTTTTAGCCGTGTTGAACCCCACCCCTCACTAGTGTAAAGACCCTAGAAAGTTAGTTAAAGTAGTGTGTCACCCCACATTGGTCTCCTATGCCAAAGTCATCATTTTGGCTAGGTGCCCAGTCACAAGTCGTGTTTCACCAATTAGTGTCCTAGTGTTTTAGCTTAGTGTAAAAACTAAGTTATTGTATTTACTTCTACAGTGACGAGTTATCGGACATCCATAGCACTGTTATCGCAGCTTGTTTTGTTTTGCTTTGCTAGAGGCAAGTACTTTCTACAAACTTTACATACTGCTATAACAATAAACTGTAATTTACCAACCATGTTAAATGCTGATCCTTGGGGTAGCAAGTTAGAACTTTACATGTTGTATTACTTTCAGTCTCTACCATGTTTATACCGTATCTCATATCTCTCACATGTTTAAATAACGGGTTAAGGGGAAACTGATAGTATTGTACGTGAACATGACCCCCTTCTCCATATGTATTTACCGCGCTCGGTGACATTTTATATGTGACCTTGCCGTATGTTCTGATCCAGCATTTGTGTATGGATACACACCGATGCCGTTCGTACACGTATGTGCACACCAGAAAAACTTGATATGTGCCGCTGTACATCCTATACACCTATTGACCGATTCACGTACATGCTACGGTTTTAAACTTTTAAACTACATGTTGTTAATTCTAAAAAGAACTAATTAACCCATGATATGCCATGATTCCAGTTTATTACATTCCTGTTCATGCTTCGTATATTTAGTTTGCTAGAATCAGTACTTGCTTCCGTCCTGACAGGATAACGTTGTAGGTATCCTTACTGAGGAGGAGTTACTCTGTGACACATACTATGAAGATACTGCCGAGGACCCGGCTCTGCCTTACGAGGATGTTCCTACAGGGAACCTCGCCTAGTTGTCTTTTGTTTACTTAGACTTTTGAGAGTAGACATGTATTAGACTATATCTTTTTATAACTGGACATGTATCCAGTTTCACTTTGCAGTTCACTTGTACTTGGACATTTTTACTATATACGACGACTTTTGTGTTTGGAGCATTTATGATTCTTCTTCACTTATAGAACTGTTAGCACATTTAGTCTTATCCTGTTGTCTTTAGAACAGCTTACTACGTTTTATCTCAACGTAGGCTGGACATGACGCGGCCTGGCCCAACAATTTGGGTAGCGGGTCGTGACAGAGTGTAGTTTATAGGAAATAAAGATTAATAAGAGTAATAATACAGTTTATTAATAATAATATGATAATAATAATTAATAGTACTAGTAATAAACTATGTTAATAATAATTTAACTTTCAGATTTTAGTTTTTCAAAAATTTGTTTAATTTGTCTAATTAAAAATTAATCTGTTTAATTAATTTGAATAATTATTTATGTCAATTTTATTTTATATTTTAAATTATATGTCAATTTTATTTTATATTTTAATCCATACACCAAGATAAATTATATGTCAATTTTATTTTATATTTTTAAAATTTTATACTATGGTAATTAATTTAATTATAATAGTTAATGCATTTTTTGCGTTTAATTATCGTAATTAATTTAATTATAGGTTCTCATATCTACAATTCCAATATTCACTTTCAACAACCATCCAAACAACCGAACTCGTTTTTTCTCCACTTTCAACAACCATCCAAACATCAAACCTATTTTTCTTCCACTTGCAGGAGACAAAAAGTACTACATCCAAATACATTTTGGAATGTGCCACTTTCACATTTTCAACTGCAACTCATCATGACGTAAGTGTCACTTTCACATTTTCAAAGCTATCCAAACAGTCCCCATGTTTGGGAATGAGGGAAAATAGAGGGAGGAGAAATTTGAGAGAAAAGTGGAAGAAAAATTAGAAACTAGGTTGTTAGGAAAGGGGGGAAGAAAAAAGGAGAGGAATCTGGATAAATTTTTTTGATAGGCCCAAAGCGGGAGGCTAATGTACGTGTTTGAGAGAATTGGGTAAAATTTATCCAATTACCTCTGAATTAATTTTTTTTTTTTTTACTTTGTCCGTTCATTTTTCTTATATTTTTATTTTACTTCCAGTAGTCTATACATCTCTCTCTTATCAAAACAATTATCGGTTGCTACATATTAGATAAATCAAACTATTTTGTCTCTTTTATTTTGTTCTATTTTAAATTTTGATTAATTTAAAGATAATGTTTCATAAGTTAAATCTTAATTCCAATATAAGATTTTATATTTTAATTCATTTATTAGTTAAATTTCTATACATGATTGTAATATCTCTAACAATAAAAACATAAATATAAACAAAATATAAATTTTAAATCCTAAGCAAATATTGATTTAATCTACAACTCACGTATAAGATATCTCAAAAAAAAAACTCATCGTATGAGTTTAGTTGCTATAAATTTGATTATTTTAAAGATAATATTTCATTATTTAAATCTTAATTCAAATATAAGCTTTTGTATTTTGATTTATTTATTAGTTAAGTTCATGACATTATTGTATTCTCTCTAAGAATAAAAATATAAACAAAAGGTTAATTTTTAAATCCTAAGCAAATATTGATTTAATCTACAACTCACGTATGAGACATCTCAAATAAAATAAACACTCACCGTGTGAGCTTAACTATTATTAAATTAATTATTTTAAACATAATGTTTCATTATTTAAATCTTAATTCTAATATAAGATTTGTATTGATTTATTTATTAGTTAAATTCATATATTTTTATTAATGGATTATCTCTAACAAATTTTTTTTCATAAATATAAACAAAAAGTTAATTTTAAAATCATAAGTAAACATTAGTTTATACGTATGAGACATCTCATCAACAAAAATTTAGGAATGTGTTTAACTCATATTAATTTGATTATTTTAAATATTATGTGAAAGTTAATGACAAATTAGTATTTTTATCAATGTCTCACAAACAAACAAAAAAATTAGTTTCACTTTTTCTCTTCTAATTTTTTTATCATCCAAACAAGACCCTCCCAAAAACACCCAAACATAGTGTAGTGTAATGGAAACCAAGTGAACACAAGACTTTTTTTTTTTTTTTTTTTTTAGCATATAGATTTTACGTTAAGTGTCGAGCGGTTACTCTTGGATATGGATATACAAATACTTTACAGGCCAAAATTCAAAAAAATATATATATTAGAATAAAAATTTTATGGTTGGACCCTACTTTAAACCCTTCTAGCACAAAGGTTGAAATCTAGAAAGAGCCCTAAAACGACTCCAAATAAATTTTTTTTTGATCATTTTCTTTATCAGCTCTTCTATTTGCTTGCTTCCTTGAAGTATCAATCGAGATGAAGCTTATCGCACTTTCCAGATTTCTCCATGCCACAAAATCCTCTTCAAGAAGCTGCCGACACTTCTCCGCCGCCGCCGCCGCCTCCGCCGCCGCCGCCGCCGCCGCGAAGAAGTGCGAATACCCCAAAGTCTACGACCCGTACGGGCCTCGGCCCCCGCCGTCGGACAAGATCCTGGGCCTCGCGGAGCGCATCGCGGCGCTGCCCCCTCAGGAGCTGAAGCAGATCGGGCCCGCGCTGCAGCTCCGGCTGCGGCACCCCAGGCTGCAGCAGATCTCCTCCCACGGCCTCGGCGGCGCGGGGCCCCGGGCCGGGGCGGCGGGGGCGGCGAAGGCGGAGGAGAAGAAGGCGGAGAAGACGGCGTTCGACGTGAAGCTGGAGAAGTTCGACGCCGCGGCGAAGATCAAGGTGGTCAAGGAGGTGAGGGCGTTCACGAACCTCGGCCTGAAGGAGGCGAAGGAGCTGGTGGAGAAGGCGCCGGTCGTTCTGAAGCAGGGGGTCTCCAAGGAGGAAGCTGCCGGCATCATCGAGAAGATTAAAGCCGTCGGCGGCGTCGCCGTCATGGAGTGAAAGGACTTTTTGGTGAGTTTCGCTGTTGATTTTATTTAATAAAAAAAGTACTTAAATGTCGAAAAACTGATATATAATGGTTAAACAATCTTCGAGTTAATTAGATTTTTTTTTTTCCAGCTTTGTAACTAGTTTTGTTCAAGTATCTTGCATGCACACAAATACGACACGCTGGCACAGCAAAATGTGGACACGGTGATACAGACATGGCACATATTTTGTCGTGTCCTAGTGTATTCAACTGTTACTGTGTCGTGTCCAATACGTGTTTGAAACAATGCAGCTGAGACATCGACACAAATTTTCAGTGTGTCCTTGCTTCCTAGGTTTCAGTTCTGTCCTAGCCTATAGGTCGGACATCTTTCCCTTGAGCCCGCTTGATGTTGTTGTTTCATAATGTCCGGGAGATCAAATTAACTCCAGAAATTAGGCTAGAACTGAACCTATTTTGGAGCTTAAGACGGAGTGCCCATTGCATTTGGATTGAAGTGGACCTAACCCATCTTTGATATTATGTCAAGGTGATGAATAACACGTGTGACATAAGAGGGATTTATGAGATTGGGGGGGGGGGGGGGGGGGGGGGGGGTAAGACAATTGCATATGCTTGCCAGACGGAAACGAGAAACCCTTCTTTGAGGGTGTAGTCAGAATTGACAACTCCCATGATTGTTATACTTAGTTCCTACGGCTTACTAGTTGCAGGAGAAAAAAGTTGTGATCCTCTTTGCTATCCATATGGACCATATCCACTAACACAGACACTTTATAACTCATTTACTTTCTTCTTTATGTACTATTTCTCAGTTGGAGTGTTGTTTAATGTGTTCGTACTTAATGAATATCCAAAATTTATTTTTATTGAGTTACTCCTCATCTGGAGAGAGAGTATTTTTGTCACATTTTTCGTTGGAGGTCCTGCTTTTGTGAGTATAAGCAAGCCAAAACATAATCTTGGAAGTTCTTAATCGACTACTCCTTTCTGATATTGACATAGGTATTGCCCCATGCTAATAATGCAGTCTCTACTAGTTCTAAAATTGACATTCCCTAAGCACTTTGGCATTTATAGGTTGGCTCAGCCCAAGATGAACAATTCATGACCGCAGGACTAGCCATCTTGATTTTGGCTGAATCCAAACATGAAATTAAGAGCCTACTTCTTGACTCAGTTTCAGCCTGCGGTTGAATTATGCAGGGATCTATGTCCTGTCCTGCTGCACCTCTGCTTGGAATCGTTGGATAATCCTTCGAAATACATTATCTAGCTCCTGCTGCTGATTTCAGCTTGGAGTGTCCCCAAATGCAATGCCCTTCAGTTTTATTTCTTGGCTATCGATAACGGTTCACTGTGCAGAGACCTGTTAGTGTTAAATTTTATTTTAAAGCACCTTATGACCTCAGAAATCCCTCATATACTATGATAAATGTCCTTTGAACATGCTTTCAAGCAGAACTAAAAGCAGTAGCTGAACTAAGTAGATGCTAGCTCCTTGCCCATACAAAAATTGTATGCTTGAGGTTCTGGGAACTGTGTTCAGATATACTGTAGGTTTGAATATTATGTTGTGGCTTCTTCATCTGTCCATCCAAAAAATTTAGTGCATAAGGTTCTTAGACAAAATATTTATACAAATGCTGGACCACATCAAGATCATTTTAAAGCATTTTTAAGAATGGAACAGCCAGGATTTATATGATTTTAGATATGTCTTGATTATATGTATACAATTGCTAGACAAGGGTTGCTGTGTGTGTAGGGTGTGATTATAGCACTTGGCCATGTAAAACTGTTGTTGTTTAATGCCTGTAACTTTACATACTACATAGTAGGCCCCTTCTTCACAGTGATGCATAATTATGAGAAGGTTTCTTTTAAATTTGATGTGTGCTTGTGCAGGTTATAGGTTAAATGTTGCTACCTCTGTGCTCTCTCTCTCTCCGTGCCTCAAGAACTTATGAAATGTTTATATACTTACATGTGAAAGCTGACTTCTGTTCTGGCACACCCTGTCAAACTATTCTAGGATATGGCATGTGATGGAAACAAGCCTCTGACATATACATGACCTGCATCTAGAAATTGTGTTTTTGACTTTCGGTCGAGAGTCTACTGAGGAGCATCATATTTTCTTTGTAATAATTGTTTTCTTTTGATTAGAATAACAAAAACAGCATTATCCAAAACTTTAGGGTCGGTTATACATACACACATGCTGCTATATATATGTATAGATTATGCGTTCTTGAGAGTATTTCAAAAGATTGTTGAGTGACACCGTATTTCTTTATAATTGATTGCTTTTGATTACAACAACAAAGATCTTATCCCAAATTTCTGGGGTTGGATATATTTAGCACACGCAGCGCGATACACGTATGCGAACACATACCTTTTAGTTTGTTCACCCCACATATGTTTATATCCTAAATCTTCTAAGAGATGTTTAGAATCTGAATCATTTTAGTTTCTTCAACCCAAATATGTCTATATCCTAAATCTTTTAACAGTTGTTTAGAATCTGAATCATTATGTATCCCGTATTCATGCCTGTATCTATGCAATTTGTGAGGATATTCAAACACCATAATCCTACTTGAAGGGCTTGTTTGGGAAATGGGAAGCTAGAGGGAAGTAGGAAATAGTGGGAACCATGGCTTCTTTCCATTTTGTTGCTTGTTTGGTTATTTTAAAGTAAGTTAACAAACTAGTAGGATCCACCACCAAAGTGAAACTAGTTCCCTTCCAAATAGGTGGAAACTCATGAGAAGTAAGTATAGCCATTCTTTATTATTATTATTTTTTGAAAGTAAATACCCACTTTTTAAACACTATACACTCTCATCTGTTAGTTTCTAGCAAACAAACAACATTTGTAACTGAAAAGTTGGTTTCATTTGGCTTCTTGGTTTCTAGAAACTAATAGAAACAAGTTTCTTAGTTTTCAAAAGTTGCCATCTGGCAAACAAGAGTGAACTGGATCAATAGCCTTTGTTGAATGAAGGTGAACGAAAATATGACTGTTGTTGGTCCAGTAGTCAATTTTTTCTTGCTTTTAGGATCGAATACGTCCTTTTTTCTTGCTTTTACTTGGATTTGGGTCATCACTCATTCTTTGCATTTGGCCTGATTTGGCTCATTTATGTGGTTATTGTAATATTTTTAGGCTAGGGTTCTGAGCAGATCTACATGCCTAACAATTGTGAAAACCAGTGCTAGTGCCACTCTCATGACTGCTTACTCCCTCAAAGCCTGCAGGTTGGGGATTTTTGTATTAAAGAATGCCTGCCAGTGCCAGTCCATAAGGAGCATATCTCAGAGTATTTTTCTGTAACTCATTTTTGCTGGAGATGTGAAAGTGTTTCATACATAGGTTTGGAGCTGATATAGTTAAGAGGAGGTCCTTTTCTCTCTTAAAAAAATCAGAGGAAGAAAATGAGAAACTTGAAAGCAAGGGGATTGTTGCTGTCTAAGTGAGAGAGGATCATTGCTTAAGAAAAACAAGACAGATGAGTTTTGCTGTTGTAAGATATTGATATAAGAGTCTCCCTCATGTCTTTTTGGAAGACTTATTTGTTGGGTAGAATCAGATTTCAAAAAATTGGTAAAAACTATCTTATCTTGAATGTATGTGCTTGATCTCTATTAGAATTTTTTTCCGTACAATAAAAGTAGTGTAGCAAGTTCAATTTAGTGGTCCGAAGCAGTAATTGAGGAATTAGTAAGTATGAAATTAGTGATAAACAACAAATTAGTTTCCTATGAAAATGACATTAATCTGAAATTGTGAATATAGCTTTGAACCCCAAAGAGCAGTTGAATACTAGCAAACTAGGTATGCATCAGTAACCAATTTTCGTTGTTGTTCGAATCCAAAAAGCACTGTATCTTTGAATATTAATTGGTGACTGCTTGTGGTACAAATTTGGGTTGTATCTATTCATGATTTGATTTGGATTAATATTAGTCTACCACATATACCCCAAAAATTTGGGATAGAGGTGTTTATTGTTGTTGTATTAATCTAGCACATATCACCTTTGTTTACAGATTTGCCTAAAAGTGTTGTATTGTATTAATCTAGGTTCAATCAATCGACCACGAGAGTTTCTTTCCAATTTGTTATTGAGATTTCAGTAGTTAGATGTGACAGTCGTGGTACCATTTACACTTAATTTATGGTGTCTGACCTCGGAATGAGGTTCTTACAACAACAAGAGAACCTTTATCCCAAATTTTTGGGATTGGACTTCCTCGTAAACG
This sequence comes from Iris pallida, assembly GCA_029216955.1. Classification (NCBI taxonomy): domain Eukaryota; kingdom Viridiplantae; phylum Streptophyta; class Magnoliopsida; order Asparagales; family Iridaceae; genus Iris; species Iris pallida. The sequence continues at coordinate 5,717,239 of JANAVB010040220.1, forward strand.
CCGACTGCTAGTTTAGCTCCATGGGCTCTAGGCATATTTGTTAGATTACAAAGATTTTCCATTACTAGCACATTTTCACACTTCTAATACTATAGTTTTTTGAAGTCATTGTTTTCAAATATATAAGCTATTGAGACTATTGACATAATAGTGATATCAGAGAAGAAATGTTCATTGGTAAATTGATACATTCAGAAATCAGGGAGCAAATATGGTCTATAATGTATTCTTTTAGCTGGAGATAGATTGGCATGTTTTCTCTTTGGAAAATGAAACAATGTGGTGATGGGTTTGATTTTATGGAACCAATTGTTATGCTTAGAAAAAGTTCAAATCTTCATTTTTTTTGGAAAAGGCAAATAAATTATTCTTACTCATCGGTCTTTCCAATTGTCTTGATGGGTCATCAAAGGTTGCATGAATGTGAGATCGTTTTTCCAACCTGAATTTATCAAACCACTTCAAGATGTGTTTATGATCAGCTGCAGTGTTAGTAGTTTCAATGGCTCAATATTCGGTAAAATTATAGTGCACATAAATTTGGATTGTCCATCTTGACTCATTTTTATTATAATTTACCTGGCTGGAGACAGTTTGGTGTACTTGTATTCAACTATATGCTTGTCACTACTCATGAGTTTACTGCCGCTTTTAGCTTGGCCTGTCAAACTTTTGTTTTGTGAGGAATTTATTTGGCAGGTCCATTCCAATCGCCGCTTCAGTTGCATGATGGATTTATAATAATTTTGAACCACATTATCTTCTAGCCTTTGCCTGACTAAGTTCCTTGCATGCACCTTTTCATTTATTGATTGCTATGGTAACATATATACTTTTTGTACTGTAGTTGGACCAAAAATAGCCTAGATAATTCCCATAAAGCTTTTCAAAAAAAATGGTGGATGTGAGCCTTCATTTAGACCATTACTGTGACTTAGATGCTATAGGACTCTAATGAAAGATTATTAGATCAATGTTATTAATCAACTTCAAGGACCACAACTACACCCATCACCAAAATGGCCTTGATGACATTTTTTTGATATGCACCCACAACGCCACCATGATCACCAATTTCAATTCATAAATGCATATACATAAATAAAATCCATATTACCGGCTAGGTTTTGCTTAGGGTTTATTTTATTGTTGATTCAGTTCATTGCATATTTACTCTTTCTTATTGTGTTATTATTTTAGTCATTTCTCTAGATGTTAACTTTTTATGGTAATACCATATTGAAATGTTTTGACGGAAGCATATTAGGCCTCCTTGATCTAGGAACACTTGCCAACATTATTGGTAGATCTAAATCTCAGTGTTCTAAATGGCGGCCGCCTAGGCGGTAGGCGGTCTCTCTCCGCACTACTTTTCAGTAGGCAGTGGAGTAGGCGGCCAACGGAGGTTGGCGGCATAGGCGGACGTCTATGCGGAGCAATACATAACAAGATACTTTGGCCAAAAATATTTTGTAAGCATTATGGGCCTATAGTTCACTTTTACAAACTAAAACTTTATAAATCTTCGTCCTACAACTTAGTTATACATGCAACACCCTTAAAATATGCATATTATGCAAAAAAGAAGGTAAAATAGTAAAAAAAATGTTCAAAATGTATCGACCGCCTAGGCGGTAGGCGGACTCTCTCCGCCGCTCACCCGCCTACCGCCGTTTTAGTAAATCTATGTACTTCTGACTTGAATTGAAACGAGCACTCAGTGAGCTCGCCTTGCCAGTTCCCTTCCTATTTTGGTGCTCTCAGTTGCGATAAGGTTCAGAAATATCCAATTATTATCTTTCACATTTCTTTTTAGTTTCTCTTTCTCTTTCTTATAATTGGACTCCCAGATTCTTTGTGCCCTTTGGCTTTATGTGCCATTGAAATGAGTGCAATTCCCTGTAGCAAATCAATCATACTATTCTTTTAGACTCTTTTTTAGTCTTAGAGGAACTTGGAAGGTACTCCTTGGTTGCATAAGTTTAAACTACATGTATATAAAGGTACGAGCCCGCAACTTGGCCTTCTAGGTTTTTGGCATGGCCTATTCCCATATCTACCTTGTTTAGGAATTTGACATCAAAACACATGGTTGATGTCAGTCAACAGAAATAAATGATTTGGGCTTTCACTACTAGAAGGATAGAGCCTCTTTTCAGGATATTGGTCATATCGGCAGGTATACCATTTATGAAGGGGGACCAATATGATATTGAACCTACCGGTACAGAAAAAAATGTCGAGGACCCAATCGGCAGTATACTAACCAAACCGGGCAATATCTCAGCCAAATTGGCCGGTGTATCGGCCAAACTGGCCGGTATATCGGTCTCACTCGGTATTGACTGGATCATAAAGGTTTAAACCTGGTTACAGAAAAAGTGGTTTCGAATATGTATGCAGTATGCTTCATTAATGTTCAGTGCGACTTAGAATATCTATGTGTGGATAGAGCCTTATATTAACTTACACTAAAGATAAATTCTGTTATATTATATTAATACTCCGAATTTTGTGATATATGAAGTGAATTATTATATGATACCACCATGATGTCATATCTACTGAATTGTCATATATGTCAATATCTGGAACCTACCATAGAGCCTAGGTAAGTTGTCATTGGTGAACATGCCACTAAGCTGTCCGTGCTTGTTCATGTACGAATCAGTAAGAATTCAGGCAAATTCGGATCCGATTTAGGAGGAATAGGTGGATGCAGTTTTGGTCCCAAAACAGTGGGAAATCAGGTCAGATTTGCTTAGATACATCTCGCATTAACCACAGTTCTGGATTGCATTTGGATCGTAATAGTTGGTCAAAAGCTTAATCCAAGCCTATGTAACATCTCAACACCTGTGCTCTTCAGTCACACCAAAGAAAATATCGGGGGGTTGTGGGGAGCCCCTACCAATTTGGTAATAAAGACACGAAAGAAAGTATGCAGTGACGTACTAAAATTGTATATTTTATTTATAAAGAATCTAACACTGGTTTCAATACACTAAAAGATGCTTACACATTATTTTATTGTCACTAATTGAAACTTTTCCACTGAATAGGTAATTTCTCTTTATATGTCATGCCGAATTGCTTGAGGCTGTAGACAGCTTCCTCTTTGAATATGTAGCGTACTACAAGGAGTATGAGAGGTTTCTTTATTTCTTGTTCCTTCACATTCCTCCTACATTGTAGCACCTTGTGGCATATAAAACCTAAGTGGGTTGGCAATATAGAGTACATTCTGGAGGACTCTAAAGAAGGTTTTGATGAATTCTTAACTTTTTGACTGATTTAAATTCTTTGAAGATGGGATGTGCTGATCGTGTGTAAATTTTCTCTGAGAGGATCAATGGCTGGACTATGTGATGACAGGTTAGAGGGTAATTATTGACAATCGTCAGTGAACTCTCACATACCGACATCTCTTCTAGTTGATGCACTCATCTTCTTAGAGAAACAGAAATGAAGGGACTTGACCAAAGGATGTATGATAATAAGAACAGTACTCGCTTATAGTGGCATGCCCTAGCAAGTAAAGATTGTCTTCTACAGTGCTCACTTTTGGGATGAGAATCTAGTATGCTCAGCTTCCAATGTCTCTGCAGAGTTGGTTAATCCATTGATATATATCAATTGCAGCTGCATCTATTTCCGGCTTCTCCTTGCATGGGTGTAATGTCATGACTGCTGCAGAGTTGTAGCATTGTAAGAAGCCCTAGGAATCAAGACTTTGAGTTGATCTGAGTTTGTTAGAAATTACAATAAGATCTCCTCTCTCGTACTTGGAAACACCTTTAGAACGTGGGAACGAATTGTTTAACTGCCAACTCTAGATAGAATTTTGAGTTGTCTACAAAATATTTACCTCCTGTAGATTTAGTCTTTATTGCTTCTAGTTCTATGATTCATGATTACATGTGCATCGAACCTTTATTCCTGAATTTTAAATGTGATGTTTAGTATAGTGATGAATCGTGGACATGGGCCACTATAATGTTTAGTGACTTTCGGGTAAATAATGGTGGTTCTCCATAAATGCTTCTCTCATACACATTTGTTTTGTCTTTTGCAGGCATGAAGGTTTCATTTTTCCCAAGGGTCCTGATGTACTCAGAGCTGTCAGATTGTTCAAAAATGACAATAAGAAGGCAAGGATGAGTTATAACTATAGTTACTGATGCTCTTTCGTTCCGAGTAATAGTCACAGAGAAACCAAAATCCTTGCTAACTGCAGATATGGGAGAAGGGCAATTTCTTGTAACTTTGTCAGTTTTCATGCTTTGGTGCTCTGGCGTTGAGCTTGTTTGGTTTCTCTATTGTACTTAGGTTCTCATTCAAATTTTCCAGTGGATGAGATTTACCGGTTGCACTTCGTTTCATGCCATTAGATCAGAATGACAGATTGTGGCTCTGGAAGTAGCTGATATGCTTCATTTCAGTTTTCTTTTAGGGTGCGTTTGATTATAAGGTGGAAAATATGTGAAAAATAAATTAATTTCACGGAATTATTTTACTAGGAAAAAATTCTATGGAAAAAAATCCCATGGAATTAATTTGGATGTTGATTGTCGTTATTTTCCATGGAATAATTCCGTGGAAAAGATCCCATGGAATTAATTTGGATGTTTGATTGTTGTCATTTATTTTTCATGAAAATTGATATTTTCCTATAGGGTGGGCCAGTTTTATTTTCCACCATTTTGAAAGAAAATATGAAAAATAATAGATTTTGGGAAAATAATTCCATGGAAGATGAACACTATAATTGGTGGAAAATTTGTGATGGAAATATTTTTCATGGAAAAAAAAAAAAAAAAGCTCAATCAAACACAGCCTTAGTTGTTTTTATTATATCATATCACATTGAATCTTAGCCAAAGAAAGAAAAAGGAAAGTGGATACCAGATGATAAAGCCTGACTAGAGAATTACCAGCTTCAGGTTGATTCTTGTCTTGTTTTTTTATTCATGAGTCAGCTCTTTGCTTTTACGACGGGATAGAAGAAGAATTTGGTGAATGGGTATGTAGCGACCAATAACAATGCAGTCGGTAGGTAGTGCGTTCATCAACTAAAATTTAGTGCTGGTGGTTTGCAATTGCTTGAAACTACTATAAAATTTATGACTTCATGGAAATGGAGAGGCTATCGCTTTGTAGGTTCAAGATAGGTGATTCGTTTACTGCTGTTAGCCAAAGTGAGCTATAACTTCTGAAACGCATACAACCCAAAAGAAACAAGGAGCATATCCCAAACCATGTTGCAGTTTATTTTGAGTGGCAGAAGAATACTTTCCTGAAGAGAAGGGTTTCTTGCATTTACCCAGTTGTATTGGAATATCATTTTGGATTTTCTCAAGGCCAGGGGTCTCTAAGGTGGAGCTATATAATGTTTACAACTTGTTTATAAACAGTGATCTAATGATGGAGCTAGGGCTGCAAACGAGCCAAGCCGAGCCAAGCTTTTGTAAGCTTGAGCTTGGCTTGACTAGAATTAATCGAGCTCGAGCCCAAGCTCGAGCTTGGTAAAAATGGCTCGAGCTCGGTAAAAATTTTATTTTGGAGCTTGAGCTTGGCTCGAGCTTGTTTATATTAAGCTTGAGCTTGGCTTGGTTTGAGCTCGAGCCTGGCTTGATAAGCAAGCTTGATTAAAGCTTGAGAAACAAGCTTGACAAGCTCAAAATCAAGCTCATTAAGTTAGTTTTAAGCTCGTTCAACTTTATTTCAAGCTCATTGAGCTTGATTTCAAGCTTAACGAGCTCGATTTCAAGCTGGTTAGGTTTGAATTCAATTACATATAATGTTAACAATTTATTTATAAAAATTTAATTAAAAAAGTTCCTTAAGATCAATTATTAAGCATATATATAAATATATAATGCACAAAACTATATTGTTATGCAAACATATATAAAATTAGAATTCAACAAAGAACAAACGAGCTTCTAAACAAGCTCCTAAACGAGCTACTAAACGAGTTTCTGAACGAGCCAGCTCACAAGCTCATAAACAAGCCAGCTCGCAAGCTCAAACGAACCAAGTACTTCTAAGCTTGAGCTTGACTCGTTTATTTAACGAGCTTAAAAATGAAGCTTGAGCTCAGCTTGTTTACTAAACAAGACAAGCTCAAACGAGCTTTTATCGAGCCGAGCTTCGAGCAGCTCACGAACGGCTTGGCTCATTTGCAACCCTAGATGGAGCCGTGGGGAGTAGGATAATCCAATTGAACAAAGCCTTTTTGTCACAAATTTTGGGGTCGGCTGTTTAAATCCTTGCAGAAAAATCTTTAGTTAGTAATCCCAACCATATATACCAACTGGATTGATAAGATGTATAATTGCCGCATATGTGCTACAAGTTCGGGAGTAAGAAGATCAAACTATCAAAAATTTCAACATGTTCCCATCACAGATTGCCAAGTAGAGAAGACGTATACGAAAACATTTATTATCTGTGTTTTGCCAGGTCAAAAGATTCGAAACATAACCACAAAGATCAGAAAAATGTTTTGATGCCAATGTAAACTCATCCAAGTAAGGGAATAAAGACTGCAATTTGCTGGAGGTTATGAGAAGAAAGATAAGTAGCAACAACATAAACTAATAGTTGTGGCATGACATCACCGCGGCAACATTTACTCTCGTCCGTCCTGAAATAAAATAGTAAGTTTCTTAGTGAATCTTCCACTATATAAACATTAAAAAAATCATAATTAAAAAGAGAGGATAAAGCAGCATGACTTTTTTACACAATGGGAATGACTTCCAATATCATGGGAAGTTGGGAAGAGCAATTGAGATTCTTGCTGATATAATTGTAGCAGTCAGAATCAAGTTACAAATATGCAATATAGTAATTCGGATCTTTTGACGTTTGCAGGATCGCTCCTATTCTGAAAATGAGCATATATACCACAGCAATAGACACCAACATCCCAACTTTTCTTTAGAGATGAATCATTTTAGGACTGGGAGAAAGATGTACCCCTATCTAACCATTCCTTGAAAGGCATTTTTTTTGGAGATAATATAAGGCCAATAGTTAGTTGGACAAGAATATCTTAATTAACTCAAACAATAGGATTGCATAACCAGTCCAGCCTAAGTTACACTTGAAATTAAAGCAAGTAAAAATGTGTGATTGGTATACTGCCTAGGAAGCAAGAATACTCCAAAAGTTGTGGTATGTTCTTTTACGTCAACGTCAGGTACGTAAACACACCAAAATCACTATTTTATCGATGCTGTCATGTCGTATCGTACTCCTATCTGTTGTGCACAGGACAAGATATTTTTTCTGATATTGACTGTGTTTTTGGAGAACAAAAGCCGAGAAAACATTGTATTTTCACTTCAGCAAAACGACAATAGCATCAGACAGAGACAGACTGTTCCACAACCTCTTCAAAGATTAAAAAAAAAGAATAGATCATAAGGGACAGTAAAATACTTGGAGATTCTCTCAGAATACTAAATAAAGCATTTACTTCAGGTAGCAATCTTAGTAAAGAAACTTACACAAAAATTACTACATTGTTTTCCCATAAGAAATAAATTTGAGGACCCAACCAGCTGATAGAAATTTCAAATCAATGAGATAGAGAAGGCTTCAGGTTGAAAGTTGAAACTTTAACTTGAGAAATAATCATGTTACTTTCACTTGAAGAATAAGAAAATTTTGAGTATCCAACCAACTGATAGAAAATTCAAATAAATATTTATGGTTACCTAGTGTTATTTTTCAAAAAAGATCAAAAAGGCATACATTCAACTTCTTGTCTAACAAAGGCCTTGTACAATGAATGATATATAAGATCAATCTATGCAAGAATGAACAAATGGAGTAAAAGCCAGACACTGATACCCAACTCCACCCAAGTAAACAATCTTCTAGTGGTTCTGGTGCTGAAAGATGAAGGATACATAAATCATATTTTTATTTGACAATAACTACGCAATATAACCAAAAGACATGAGTTTTAAACATAACACTGAAGCATTAAAATCAGAAAGTGAGCCATGTTCATAAGTTCCTCACTGTATTTTGAGTGTGACTTCACTTAGGCTGGGTTTGGGATTGCTTATTGGAGGCTGCTTATGCGTTTTGTTTGGTAACAACAGCTTATCAAATAACTTTTGAGAAGTTTCGGGGCAGGAACAAACCGAGACCAAGCCTTAATAAACATGTCATATATTTTCTAAAATTTTGCATTTGCTTTTACTCTTAATACTTATAATTTACATATGGTCCAGATGGTTACAAGGGAAGAACATCTAGAATTATTAAAAAAAGAAGAAGGTAAAGTGACACATTAAGGTATCCAATGCATGATATGGTAAGGAGACAGATTTATCATATCATGTTTGTGACATGAAATAAACTGTAGAACAAAAACCTAACTTCCTACCAGCTAATACACTTTTTGTCTTGAATGTTTTGAGTATGTTGCAGTTATGCAGAATGGTAAAAGCATGCAAATGTAAGGTCTCTTTCGGCCTATTCACGACGAATTATTTCTGACCATCGGTAATGCAAAGTTGATGTCCAGTTGTCTACATCATTTGGCCAACAAAGTTGTTTTTTCTTAAAATTAGCATTAATCCAGAACATGAAACAATAATGATGCAGTACACGCTTGTTCATTTCCGTCTTCTTTCAGTTAGTACTTTTTTCTATTTCATATCTGGAGACCCTATATCCTAATTATTGCTAATGGATCATGCATATGAAGAAAATTGATGCTCGACAAGTCAACAGTAAACCTCAGGATCCACCTGATCCAATTGATCCTGATGAGACCGAGGTGGGCGAAGTGAGCTTTTCCACTCTGCAGCTGATTATCATGGACTCATCTCACTCAAAATCGCTAGAGATTGCCTTTAACAGCATTTAATAAGCATACAGCATACTAACAACAATTTTAACCCCAATTAAAAAGCAGTGGTTGCAAATTAAACTCAATCATTGTTGAAATTAATTGATTATTCAACTATATTAGTTAATGTTGTTTGAGAGAAATATGGGAGCGACGGTTCTACTTTTAAGCTAATACATATTAAATATTTTAAGCTATACAAACATTTCTCTTGGTTAATAGAAAAATATTACAATGACCTAAAAAGAAAGATTTCTTCAACCATTTCAAAGAATTGGATCAATTTCCACAAGATGCAAACAACAGATATTTATATAGTAAAACACATGACTTAGTTACTATTTCTTTAAGAGAACCAACAATATTATTGGAGAAATGTTATTCTGCGCATCGTCATCCAAGCCTTCTCCTATCAAAAATGGGGTCGACAATGGAGCCAAGAAAGCTTCATAAAGGAATTGACATTTTATATGGCAGGCAATCACCTGAGCCAACCCTATATTATGGTGCAAAATTCCTAGCAAGGTTAGCTATGGACATGAGCAGGGGCGTAGCTAGCTGGTCTTGAGGGGCCGTGGCTGTGTAGGGGTGCAACTCGGGCGGGTTGGTTCGGGCTTGAGGTCAACCCGAGCCCAACCCGATGAATCATAAGTCTAGCCCGAGCCCAAGCCCGGCCCGACCTTGGGTTAAACATATGAAGCCCAAGACCAAGTCCGGAGGATCGAGTTTGGCTCGGGTTGAACTCGGGTTGGGTCGGGTCCATCGGTTTTATCGGGCTCTAATATACTAATTGAAACAATTTTAAACAAAAGTAATATTAAACATATAATTAAATAGGAATCAAGTCTTGATCATTACAAAATACAAACTGAAATAAGATTTAGGATAAAGAATTGAAGAGTTTGGGTGAAGAAGTTTAGGGTCCGTTTGGATAGTCTTTCTAAAATTTTGTCCTAAAAACAATTTTCTGAAAGTAAGTTATAAAGTTGTTTTCTGAGTATCTAGATTCTGAATTTGCGTTTGGTTATTTTCATCTGAAAATAATTTTTAAAAACAAAAATTAAAAAATCTGTTTGGTAAAATATTTTTAGAAAGCTATTTTTTAACTGTGTCCAATTGTATCCCTCCCAAAATTGTTCGTGTCCACGTGTGTCCGAATTCTCTCCGACGTCTACGACGAGGTATGGTGGATGAGCTCGACACAAAGTCTGTCGTTACCACGAATGAGAGGTTGCGGTTGCCGTGACCTCAAACTCAGTCGCGGGAATCACCGTGTGCGACGGCCACCCGCAGCTCCGACGTCTAGGGCTCAGGCGAGTTCGTCGGACGGCGGGACATTGTTGGCGAGTTTGACGTGCGGGCTGCGGGGCGTCATCGGCGAGTTCGACTGGAGTAGTCGTGCGACGAGTTCGTCGTGCTGGCGGCGGGGCGTCGTGCGGCAAGTTCGTCGGGCGGCGGGTTTGACCGGAGGCGTTGTGCGGCGAGTTCTCTGTGCGGGCGGCGGGACGTCGTAGAGGAGGAGGGCGGAGGCGGAGGAGGGGGTGCTCGAGGAGGGGGAGGGCGGAGGAGGAGCTCGAGGGGGCGGAGGAGGAAGAGCTCGAGGAGGGGGAGGGCGGAGGAAGAGCTCGAGGGGAGGGGGAGGGCGGAGGAGGAGCTCGAGGGGGCGGAGGAGGAAGAGCTCGAGGGGAGGGGGAGGGCGGAGGAGGAGCTCGAGGGGGCGGAGGAGGAAGAGCTCGAGAGGGAGGGAGAGGGCGGAGGAGGAGGAAGAGGAGCTCGAGGAGGGAGGAGAAGGAATGGTGGAGGGAGGAAGAACCATATGAGAGTGAGAGAGAGAACGTGAGGTGACAGAATTGAGAGTGGGATCCATCAAACTCTTTGAAAAGAGAGTTTTAAAGCAGCTTTTTCTTACTCTCTGGAAAGAGAGTTTAAACGTTGTTTTGTAGAAAAAATTTCAGAGTGTATATTTTCAAATATAACCATCCAAACATTATTTATTGAAGTGTTGACGTTTTAACTCAAAACGTTGAGTTTAAATGGGCATCCAAACAGGCCCTTAGGATTTAAAACTTTTTATTTAAGAAGTATATATATATATATATATATATATATATATATATATATAAAAGTCGGGTTTCGGGTTCTTCGGGTAACCCAGCATATGAACCCGAGCCCAACCCAATTTATGATCGGATTCAAATATTTGAACCCAAATCCGAGTATCTTCAACCCTAACCCAACCCATTAACGGGTTTACCCGATCGGGCTCGGGTTTAGCCCAAGTTGCACCCCTATGGCTGTGCCCCCTGGGATTTGAAGACAAAGGCGATATTGTTACAAAGTACTACATCTAAATCATTTTTTTTCTTGGTATTCCCTCTTTCACAATATCTTGTACAAAGTATAATAGTAATGCTATGGCTATGCACTAATTTACAGAGTTTCCTACATGGTTGTCTACCGGTAGTCTCAATTGGAGAAGGCGATTGGGTATCGTCCACGAACCGATTGATGGTGTCCACGGTCAATGCCGATGTGTAGAATTTTTTTTTTTTTTTAATAGTAAGTGTTGCACCCCCTAGATGAAAATCTTGGCTATGCCACTATCACATGAGAAAATCATTCCACAAAACCTGGACAGCATGTTGGCAGTTAGGTTGACCTACCTTTTTGTTATGTAGTTTAATTTATACTCATGCAACCAAGGAGCATATAACTTCTGCGTCGAGTACTGATTATTTTTTCGACGTCATTTTATTTACAATAACAATGATACTGATGCATTCAAATGAAACAAATAAATTTATGAAACCTTACTTGAGAGGATGGTGACATAGCTGAAACCTATGGTGCAGAAACCTTTGGAGCAGAAACCTTTGGAGCAGACTCCAACTTCGGATAAGAACCATCAAAAATGTATGAGCATTCAGTGTATGCTGTTCCAATCCCAACTCCAGCACCAAACGCTACAGACGCCCATCGAGTGGTCGGGCTCCCTATATAAACCAATCATACATACAAAGATCAGTTAAATCATAAAAGATCATTTGCAGGACTCTTATCAATAGAGAAATACGTATGAATAGCAACAAAGCGATAAAAGAACCGCCAACTTGGGTGTTATTAGACTTCCATGAAAAGGTAGATATAAGTAATCAAAACGACCAACACTTATGAGGACAGAAGGTAAGAATTTATATAACCAAGGCAAACTATTATTTTTACAAGAATAGATTAAATTGCAACTAAATACCCTTAAAACTTTTTTTTGGGAACTAAATACCTTGAACTAATGTCCGTTAGCATGTTGCTACCTTCCATTAGTTGAAGGTTATACTTGACATCAGTTTGTGTTTTTTAAGACTATTTTGCCCCTAATAGTGGCAATTAGGTCTTTTTTATTAAAAAAAATTTAATGTCAAAAAAATAATTTAAGAAACCCTAGCCTCGTCACCACCCTTGTTTGGGGTTAGGGTATTTATTTTCGGATATTTTTCTTTTTCTTTTGTTTAATTTGTTAGAGGGGCATTTTTTGTCTTTTTACCGTCATATTTAATATTTGAAGAACTAGGGAAAATTCAAGGTGTTTAGTTGTTAATAAAAAAAAATCAGGGTATTTAGTTGAAAAAAACCCTGAAAGTATAGGGTGTTTAGTCGCAATTTAGCGAAAATAATAATAATAATTGAGATTGATCAAGAGATGTGATGAGTTACTACAAGGTTGAAAGGGACAATTCTACTTGATGTAGTTTCTCAGGTACCATGACAAAACAGGGGAAAGAACACCTACAAGAGATGAAGTAAATTGGTGCCTAGCTTGGTTAAACAAAATAAATCAAGAGAAGGGTTAAGTTACTACAAGGTTGAAATCACAATTTTTAGATATAGTCCCCAAGGATCTTGACGAAAAAAGAGCACTCCTATAGTAATCTCACTAATAATCAATACCATGTGATAAGAAAATCAACTGGTGGACAGCTTCGTATAAGGAATCCAAACTGCAAACTGGTATTACATGTGGGAAGGATAATGGTGGGCGCTTCTAGTAGCACAAGTTATTCACATGTAGGTTGCATCAACATCAGCTGTATTCCGAACCAAATGCTACAGAGTCAGGTGTCAAGTTGAAATTTGGTCGTATAAACTTGTTCCAACATTCATCTGAGACTTCTTACGGTAAACTTTTGGTCTATAGGTAACACAATTTGGATATTAAGGGGGAATAGACAACAATGATGGGGATGATGAAACCTCGTGCCCAAGCAGAATGATAAAGTATTAACTTAGGCAACATTATACATTTTCTGACCAACAAAAATGAAACAATAGCAAAAAAGTAACTGCTAAAGGCATCAAAACGGCAAAAGGCATCAAAACGGCAAACAAGATGAGCCTAATTTGGAAGTTCTTAGAGGTTGCCATGAGGTCAAACTTCCATGAAAGGAAAGAGAGCGCAACGAATGATGGAAATAAAAAAGAAGTATAGGTCTGTACAAAGGGTAAATCGGGAGAGTTCCCTACGATATCGTTATTTAAGAAAGAAGGGGATATGACATGCTCATATTTAAGCACCAAGGAAGACAAAGAAGATTGTGCAGTTTGGCTTTGGCCTATGCAAATAACTTATGATATTATCGAACCTACTATCCCCTATAATGACAGAAGGTAAAAGTTTCTATAACCATAATTGAGACTAATCAAGAGAACTGATGAGTTACTACATAGTTGGAAGCTACAATTCTATTGGATACAGTTTCTCAGGTGCCATGTCAAAGAAGGGGGGGGGGGGGGGGGGGGGGGGGGGGGGGGGGGGGAACTCATGTAGGAGGTATATGTGACATGGTGTATAGCTTGGTTAGTTACTACAAGGTTGAAATCACAATTTAGCAGATATAATCCTAAAGGATCTTGTCAATGAAAGTAACTCCTGTTATAATCCAACTAACAGTCAATGAATTGGTGGATGGCTTCATACAATAAACATGGCAGGTATTACATGTAGAGACGGTAAGGAAACACATAATGGCTCGGTTTCATGTAGCATGAGTTATCAAGTAGATTTAATTATCATCAGTTATCATCTTTCCTACAAAATGGAATCGACTGCCAATTTGAAATTTGGTCATATAAATTTGTTCAATCTTTCATCCTACACTTCCAAGGGAAACTTGTACTCCACAGACAACCCAATTTGGATGTTAAAAGAGAATAGACTATTGCTGCAGAATGGTGATAAAAATAGCTTAGGCAAATTTACACTACCTGACCAAGAAAAGGGAACTATAGTAAAAATCAACCTGCTTTCAAATATTTTCAAGTATAAAAAACCCACGAATGACTAGCTCAGGCCCTTACTTTTACACGCATATCATATACTACTGTTTACAAAACCATCTATTTTCCAATATGATAAACTACTGCTTCCTTCTCTATAGCCAACCCATGTTCATTTTGGTCTCCCCTTAGTCATAGCAACTCCAATTACAATACTGTCCCTCCTCTTAACAAGAACATTTCTCTATACCAATAACACGTCCATACCATCTCAAATGAATTTCCCCCTAATCTACTCCCTTATATGGTCATGTAGAACACCAGAAACATTCTCGCCGCTTAAATTGAATACACACAAATATATAGTCACGACAATAAGGGCATTATCAAGAAATTGTGTCACGTGAGGCCGATGAGCTAGGAAGCACGGACACTCCTCGCATCATGTTAGACACATACCAAACATGATACAGACACTCCAAAATATAGTAGGGCACGCCGAAATAGGTGCCGTGTCAATGCATCCTAGTCTGTGAACGAATTTGCAATGCCCCGGATTGGGTTAAGTGATGCCCATGGTACATACAACCTCGGTACGTTTAATGGTTATAAATTACAACCAAATTTAGCAGAAAATCAACCCTCAACCCATGCAATGACATGCTCCATGATAGCTATAAATCAGGTAGAAAACAAACTAAAGGTGCCTTTCGTTTGCATGTTAGGCAATGTAATGTAAGTGGCATTACATTGTAAATCTAATTCAGGTGTTGGAGTTAAACAAAAATAAATAGGATGTAATGTAATGATCATTACAATCTCACATTACATCACTTTCTATTAAAACCAATTAAATCATAAAACACATGTAATCCTAGTTACATTACAATCTAGAACTTACACACATAAAAAAATTACTTTTATTTTTTTTCTTGAAATATTCACATGCAAAAATGTTAAAATATCAATTATTTTATTATTTTTTTCTTTTCTACAATTTTTTTTATAAAGCATAAAGTTGGCCAATACAGAAATATAACATCAAGGGGTATATTTGTCAAAATGATACAAATAACAATTATTGTTTTATTAGATTACATAGCAAATCAAACATTTGAATATAATTGATACTAGGTTAGATGATTTGATTACATGTTCCAACCAAACAGGATAATGTAATTATAATTCTATTACATTACAAACTCAATTATATTATAAACTCCATTCTATTATGATAATAATTACATAGCAAATGAACCAAACGCAACCTAAGTATGAACGTTGAATGATTACATTGCAAATGAACCAAACGCAACCAAACAGAAAATTCCGCCGCCAAGATGACCTGTTGTCCTCATCAGTCGAGCAATCGAAAAGAAGGGACAAACTGAGATGAGTCATCGTTTCTTTCCTCACGATAAATATTTTCTTCTTAAGCGAAGCATATATAATATTTAGGTTCTCCAAACAGAATAATATGGACGAGTCAGAAGAAACCCTAACCCTAACCCTAATTTATAGAAAAGGGGAGGTGGCTCACGGAAGAAGAGGAGTCCGGCGAAGGCTCCGGCGAGCGAAGAGTAGACGACTCGCTTGATGCCGATGTCCAGACACGCATCCCACTTCGCACCCAGCTTCTTCCCTTCCGCCATTGTTTCTTCTTCTTCCTTTACTTTTTTTTTTTTTTAGAGAGAGAGAGAGAGAGAACGCGGAGACGAATGTGCGAATAAACCTATCTTCTACTTTCCATTCATCACCCCCTCTCTCTGATTGATTGCGTTGTCACCGTCCGATTACTGTTCTTTCTTTTTCCTATAATAATAAAAAGGTTTTTTTCTAAGGGCACCACACTTTTTACTTGGGGCTAGCCCAAAATATTCAAAAAAATTTACAAGTTTGCCATCCATTTTTTTACTTGGGGCTAGCCCAATTTTTTTCAGCAACTAGGACTGCCAGGACTGCCAACAAGTTGGCAGTCCTCGGAGAAGAAGAAGAAGAAGCAGCAGCAGCCGAGTGCTAGAGGTGGAGGGGGAGGGGCGATGAGCGGATCCGGGAGGAGAGGAGGGGAGGGCGGTGAGCGGGGAGGAAACTAAACCTGGTCGGCACTGCCCTTGGCGAGAGTAGTGGGAGAAAGGGGAGGTGGAGACCCAGAAGAAGTCGGCGAGGAGGGCCAAGCCGAGGACGAGGAGGAAGAGGATCAGTAGCTTCGTCGACGCGTTCTTCCCTCCGACCGACGAGGACGAGGAGGAAGAGGATCAGTAGCTTCAGAGGATCAGTAGCTTCGTCGACGCGTGCTTCCCTCCGACCGACGAGGACGAGGAGGGAAGAGGATCAGTAGCTTCGTCGACGCGTGCTTCCCTCCGACCGGCTCCGACCGCCATTAATGCAGGCGAGTGTTGCTGGAGGAAGGAGGAGGAGGAGGAAGAAGGAGGAGGAGGAGGAGGAGAGAGGAGAGAGAAAAATCCTAATATTGGACTGCCCCAAGCAAATTTTGGGTGCCCCCTAGCAAAATCTCCACCTGCTTGGACTGCCCCCAAGTAAGGGCTGCCCCCAAGTAGATTTTGCGGTGCCCTTAGAAAAACCTAATAAAAATATAATATTCAATTCGACTACATAAACTCAAAATAGAAACTCGCAATGTGATTGTCACACGTGTATTTTTACTAACATTAAAATATATACTCTCTTTTTTTCCTTTCTCTTTAGCCATTTGTAATCCAAAGGCTTTTAATGGTCTACTTTTGAAATTCATGTGTCACATATATATTACAAGTTCTTATTTTGACTTTATATAGTCGAATTGGTATAACATTCGCTTTGATTGATTGAGTACACACCGTATTGTATTGTGAACTAAAATATACTAATATATATGCACATGTATTACACGTATTTTGTAGATCACTATTAAAAAGCTAATGCAATTTATTCTTATTTTTTTAAGACTATTTAGGAAGACCAAAAGAGAATTACCGCAATTATTCCAAAATTATTATATTATTATAATCATATTATTATATATTATTTTATACATACATGCATGACTACTTAGGAAGAGCAAAAGAAAACCCATATAATTACATATTATATATTATTATATACATGCAAGACAAGTTTTACGAAAATCCATATATTGGAAAGACAAGTTTACGAAAAAACTGAACTTTTATATAATTACATATTATATATTATTATATACATGCAAGACTATTTAGGAAGATCAAATGACACATTACGTAATTACCTAGCTACCCATATTAACTTTAATTAATAATTTTAATTAGTAACATATGCAATGATATATTTTGAAATAAAAGTTTTATGGTAAAGATGAAATTTTCTCATTATACAGTAGTATAGATTATTTATACATGCATGCAACACTATTTAGGAAGACCAAATTGTTGCATATTACATGCAAAAGCCAAGTCCTCAAAAGCCAAGTCTTCAACATGTGTCATTTTTAAGTTAGAGAATTAGCCTCTTTGGCTAATTTTAGTATATGCTATTTTAAGCATAAGACTATTTTTAGCATATGCTTAATGCTATATATAAGAGAGCATCCTTTCAATAAAAATCACAATCTTCACTCCACTCTTCCTCTCATTCTCTCTTGTTCAATTCAAAGCATTGTTCTTCGGTTTGTGCTCTGGACAGAAAAGCTAAGTTCGGGGGTCGCTCTTTTCGAGTTGTGTGCGACAAGGAGATACCGGTAGAGCGGGAGTTTTACCACTAGGAGCATTCGGAACAAGTCTGTACATAGACCCGAATCAACTCTTAGGGCAGTTGCTTCGTGCGCGACTTTTTCAGAGGCCGGTAACATTTACTTTATTTTATTTTGTTTGCAGATTTTTTGGAATAATTTCCAACAATCTAAGAGTTGAATCGTTTATAAATAAAATCTCTAATTGCTGCTACGAAATTTGTTATCAACATTGTTATAATATACGATGCTTAAATTATTGTAAGCATTAAGACTTATATGCATTGTTATAACTTATATTAGTGTTAGCATATCTCCTATTCACTCACTAAATTTGCTATACATTGCTTACTCTTTACTATCATCAAGCAAATATTTTAACTTACCATTAACAAGTTATTTGTTAATTTTGAATATTTATCACATTAGTAACAATTTGTCATTTTCATAAAGTGACACCTGAGACAAACATTATTGTGTTAGTAATTTTGTCAATTCTAGTTTTCTTTACTCAATATTTATATTTAGGCTAAAGTAAACAATTAATTGATTTAGTAAAATTCATTTAATTTTAAAGTTCTAAAGTAGAGATTTGTTTGGGAACAAGCCGAAAAGACCCTTCTGTCAAAAGACGTAAATCGTCTAAGCGACCGGTTCTTAAGAGTTCCTAGTGAACCTCCGCTTGCTGGAATCCGACCCCTACAGCTAATCCAATCTTATCAAAACTTGAAAACTAAAATTTTAAGGTCTATTACCAAAAATTATTTAAATTGTTAAGTTTTAGCTTAATCCATCTTATTGAGTAACTATTTTATTTTATTTTCAGACCTTAGAAATCATGTCTACCAAAGACGAGACTTCGACTGCTAAGCCAGCCAAGTTTGATGGCACCCACTCAAGAGGTGGCAGAGTCAAATGAATTTCTGGCTCACAACTTTAGGACTGATTTCAGCTATTGATGGTTCCACACCCATCATAAATGATTCTGACGACACTGAGTCTGACATAGGAATGTCCAAACCCTCCAGTTCCTCCAAACCTAAAACCCCTAAGGAAATAGACTTTTACTGCTTCCATCGAATTCTAAGCGCTTTATCTGATTCACTTTATGATATATTTTTTGAATATAAAAGCGCCAAAGAACTTTGGAATGCTTTAGAAGATGAATATGGTTGTGATGATGCTGGAATTGAAAGATTCACTTTTTCAGCATTTAATAAGTATTTCATGGTAGATGATAAACCTATGAATGAACAAATCCATGAATTCCAAAAATTTGTGAGGCACATTCAAGCTAAAGGTACAACCTTTTCAGCTGAACATAAGATAGCTTGCCTAGTAGATAAGCTCCCTCCCTCTTGGTCTGATGTAAAAAAGGACCTCCATCGTACCCAAGATGACCTTACTTTTGCCCAAGTACTGAAGCAAATTAGAGTTGAAGAACAACTTAGGCTAAGGTCTAACTCCAAGACTGAGACTAAGGCTAAGGTAAACCTAGTAGAGTCATCCTAAAGCAAACCTAAGCCTAATAATCCTCACAAACCCAAGAATAATATCTTCAAGAAGAAGAATATGTTCAGCAGCCTCATCACTAGAACCACCAGAATCGTCAACACCAGCAACTCCAAAAACCTAGAAACTTTAGTCAGACACAGGATCAAGGAAGATTTTATTTTGTGTGTGGTAGAACAAACCACACGGCCATCAACTGTTTCCAAAGGAAAAGGAACCAATCAAGACTTCCTATAGGGGGAAAGGCCCAGCCAAACCAGAAGCCAACATGATTCTGAATGGGTCTTCTGGTTCCTTCAAGTCTGTGACTTACCAACCCTTAGTTAATATTTTTACCATTCTGATGACTGGTGGTTGGATTCTAGAGCTAATGTTCATGTTTCATTTGATCGCTCATGTTTTTCAAACTATCAGAAATTATGTGGAGGAGGCATAACCCTAGGAGATGGCTCTACGGCACAAATTGTAGGAAGAAGAAGAATAGACCTGAAGATGACATCAGAAAAAATTCTGCCTCTTCATGATGTTCTTCATGTGCCGACTGTTAGGAGAAATTTAGTTAGCGGTTCCCTTCTTGTAGCATCTGGTTACAAGATTATAATGGAAGCTAATAAAGTTGTATTTTCTAAGAATGAGTCCTTTGTTGGTAAAGGATTTGTAAAGGATGGTCTGTTTATTCTCAGTACTGTAAATAAAATGTTGGATCCTTCTCCTATTGTTTCCAATATAGAATCTTCCAATGTATGGCATGGTAGACTAGGTCATGTGAACCTGGGTTCCCTTAGAAGGATGATGAACCTAAATCTTACTTCCAAGTCTCCTGTAGATAATAAAGACAAGTGTGAGATTTGTGTTCAAGCCAAACATTCTAGACTACCATTCAAATCCGTAGAAAGGAATTCTGATATTCTAGAACTAGTTCATAGTGATATTTGTGATTCAAATAGGGTTTTGACTCGAGGCGGTAGGAAATACTTTGTCACATTTATAGATGATTGTTCAAAGTATTGCTATACCTACCTTCTCAAAACCAAAGATGAAGTTTTAGATAGATTCAAGGTTTACAAATCAGAAGCTGAAAACCAATTAGAGAAAAGGATTAAGATCCTTAGATCTGATCGTGGCGGAGAGTATACCTCAAACCAAATGACTAACTTTGTGAAGAACACGGAATAATTCATGAGGTGACTGCTCCTTATTCACCACAATCCAACGGAGTTGCTGAAAGAAAGAATCGCACTCTGTTAGACATGGTGAATGCCATTTCTCAGCTCAGGTGCTCCTGATAACTTGTGGGGAGAAGCCTTATTAACAGCTTGCTACATCCTAAATAGGATTTCTAGTAAATCTAAGGATAAGACTCCCTATGAATTATGAAAAGGTAGAACTCCTAGAGTCCATTACCTCAAAGTTTGGGGATGTCTAGCAAAAGTTGGAATCCCTGAACCAAAAAGAGAAAGATTGGACATAAGACCGTAGATGGTGTGTTCATAGGATATGCCTTAGATAGCAATGCCAATAGATTTCTAGTGACTAATTCTGAAGTAAATGAAATCTCTAACATACCATTATAGAAGCTAGAGATGCAGTTTACTTTGAGAATATTCCCTTTTAAGGATATAATTTCTTCCAACCCCTCAAGTTCTTCCCTAGCTCCTTCTACAAGTTCACATTGCCATTCATCAAGCTCACAACCTGAACAAGACTTAGAACCTAGAAGAAGTAAAAGAGGAAGGATTGAAAGGAATTTAGGGGAAGGCTTCTTCACTTATTTGATAGAGGGTGATCCTTAACTAACGAAGAAGCAATATCTTCTTCTGATGCTCCTTTCTAGAAAGAAGCCATAAACAATGAGTATAACTCTATTATGGAGAATAATACTTGGTTTCTTGCAGATCTACCTTTAGGTAGTAAACCCATAGATTGTAAGTGGATCTTCAAAAAGAAACTCAGAGCTGATGGTACTATAGAGAAATACAAAGCTAGATTAGTAGCCAAGGGTTTCACTCAGAAAAGGGATTAGATTATTTTGATACATATTCTCTGTAGCTAGAATTACTTCTATGAGAACCCTTCTAGCCTTAGCATCCATTCATAACATGCTGATCCATCAAATGGATGTTGTCACCCCAGTTTTCAAATTAGGGGTATTTTTGTCATTTTCAAGTTTATTATATTTTAGGAATTTTATTTGATTTTATATGATTTTTAGGAATTTATTTGAGTCGGTTTGAATTTATCCAATTCGGACCCAATTTGGAGACCCGGGTAGCCTGGACCCTAGTGGGACCCCCATACTAGCTGGGCTTAGCCCATGTACCATCATAATAGGCTAGAAATTATTAACCTAATTTCCATGACTTAATTAGTCATTTTAGAGGCTTAATTTGTATTAGAATCAAACCGAATCAAACCGAACCAACCCGATTTCAAAATAAACCCAAACTAGAGTTAGTGGGTTGTGGGCTATTGGATCCCAACCCAATAGCCCCATGGAGGTGGCCGGCCATGTAGTAAACCCCCCCCCCCCCCCCCCCCTTTGTCTTCTCCACATAGCTCTCTCTCTCTCTTCTCAAATTTCTCTCCAAGCTCTCTCTCTCCAACTTCATTTAGGTTTGTCAAATCCTCCATTTATTTCTCCTCTTCATTTTTGTCATTCACAATAATATAGAGAATTCAATTCTCTACACTTTGCCCTATTTAGTAGGTTCTCCCTAGAAATCTAGGTTAGGAATAATTAAGGGTTTGTATGTAATTTGATGTATATATATATATATATATTATAATATATATATATATATATATATATATATATATATATATATATATATATATATATATATATATATATATATATATATATATGTATATGATAATATATATATATATATATATATATATATATATATGTATTTGGGGTGTGTGTAGAGAGTGGGAAGAGGATGAGAGTGGTGGTGTGGTTGTGTGGTGGTTGTGTGTGTGGTTGTGGATATATGTATATAGGTATATGTGTATTTGTATATATATATATATATATATATATATATATATATGTATGTATATGTGTGTGTGTATATATATGTTGTATATGGTGTGATATATATATGTATATGTGTGTGTGTGTGATATGTAGAGATGTGTGTGTGTATATATTATATATATAGATGGGAGGAGAGGATTAGATATAAGGATATGTATAATATAAATAGATATAGAGATAGATAAATATATATATATATATGTATAGATTATATATAGAGAGAGTAGAGGAAGGAGTGAAGTAGGAGGAAGAAGAAGGAGATGAAGGGAAGAGCAGCTGCAGCAGCAGGGAAGCAGCAGCAGCAGCAAGCATATGCAGCAGCAGCTGCAGGAGCTGCAGCAGCAGCAATGCAGCAGCAGGAGCTGCATTGGCAGCTCCTTTCCCCCCCCCAATTCACCCCCTATACACCCCTAAACCCCCCCTAGTACCTATATATATATGTATATGTAGGTAGATATATAGTATATATATATGTAAGTATAGATAGATAACTAGTTTATAGAAGAAAGTTTAGAAGTTAGAATTAAGGAGGTTTAGGAATTAGAGAAAAAGGAAAGAGGAAAAAGGAAAGAAATGGAAGTTAGAATAGGAAGTTGAGAAGAAAAGGAGAAGAAGAAGATTAGAGAAGCTAAGAAGAAGAAGAACTAGAATAGAGAGTTAAAGAAGAGGTTGAGTGCGAGAGCTAAAAATGGACTTTTTGGTAGAAATCGAGTTAGAAGGGAAAATTGAGCCCGGAGCATCGGATCGCGATGAAACTTGACATAGGCCTAGGTTACGTGATTTAGATTTTGCAAGTAAGCTTCCGAGTGGAAATCGGAGTCGTAGGGCGCCGGTATCGCGCCGTGTCAGCGCGTATCTTGAAATATTCAAGATATCTGCAATGGGCCGTAAGGTGGACTAGACGTCCACTTTATCTAGGTATTATGGTAGATAACGAACCTATAGGATAGTACCCTACTACCCTAGGGAGATCAGGTCAAAATAACTAGCGTAGGTAGGCTAACGGGATTATCGCCGAAGGTAGGATTTTACCCCTAAAAAGGGTAAATAGGGATTTGGCCCACGGCCAAGATTTGAGTTTCCAAGTCCAAGATGGACTTGGATATGGGTTGTATAGGTTGGTAATGAGTAGGATTAGCTGTCTAAACCTAGTCTTGGACCCGGTTGACCACGGTTGACTTTTTGGACTAAAAGTCAACTATGGGTCAACACTTTACCCAAATTAGTTCCAAATTCCATTTAACTTGGACAGTTGACTAAAAGTCAACTATTAGTCACCAGTAACCTAGAGTTGACCTAGAGTTGACCAGAGTTGACCCGTTGACCAAAAGTCAACGGTAAGTCAGTTTTTGACCTAGATTGATCCGGTTTAACTTCTAATGTTCTCCCATAACCAAGATTGACCCGACTAGACATGTCTTGACCTAGAATGACTAAATAGGATTTAATTTGATTTAACTTTACTTCCTAAACTTAGTATTGATACGTCTTGTTCTCTATAGGTCCTCGAGACACTGCAGTTGATCCAGTCGACGTATATTATCATCTTACAGGCGAGTACATTCTCTGATACTTATTCCCAATTTATGATAACTGTTATAATTCATGTACTTAGTGTTGATATGCTTATTCCCGACACATGGTTCTCACGGATTGGTATTCTTGGATACCGACGAGAGATGTTTTCTCCTTCTTAGGTTGGGATGTATTGTGCAAGCACCCTTGTAGCTCTTGCTCAATATATGGTCACTGATTCTAGAGAAGGCTAGCTACCTTCTCATTAGAATCCCGTGCAGTGACGTATCCTGTTTGGATCTATTCTACCAGTTGGGGTAGGGGGAGTAGTAGCGTAGGCCTGTGATCAGATCCATCCCGCATTTCCGAACAGTGTGAGTCATATACCGCACTTATGACTTGCCAGGCCGATTCTTGACAGGTACCCAAGCCGATCACAAGCTGAAACTACTACTCACACACATTGGATATATATGCTTACCTTGATTGTGTACATGCCATGATCCCGTTCTATTTTCTTGATCTAGCTTTACAGCTTACCATACCATGATACATACATGTACACTCCATGATTCATTGTATATGCTCTATTTACAGTCTTATAGCTTTTATTCTATCTTGAGATCTGTTATGAGATATGTACTCGTTCCATCCTGACTGGACTGTTGATAAAATATTACAGATATCGACGAGGGAGATTGCAGTACCTACTACGGTCCGGACGACGTAGTGGGCCTAGACTTGGTCCCGCAGGGCGTAGCTCCGCCTGACGAGACGATACCACTTGTTTAGTTAGAGTAGGTCTTTGTATTGGACTTAGTTCCAGTTACTTTTTGAGACTGTATTATATTTGGACTGTATTAGAGACTGGACTTGTATATTATTGTATCTGGACTTGACAGGTTATATTTTATCGTCTTGTTGTCTTTATCTTTCAGTCTTTACTTATCATCTTAGAGTTGTGATTGAGTACTTATATATATTCATTGCTTGTCCTCCGTTCGGAGTGACTATATTCTCGACAGGTTTTGTTATATATAAACTGTTGTCAGAGTAGAAAATACACAGCGTTCTACGCCGTTTTTTCGGTGAGGGCTGGGCGTTGTTGCGTCACGTGCCCTTTTAGCGGGTGCGGGTCGTGACAGATATAAAAACAGCATTTTTGAATGGAGATTTAGAAGAAGAGATCTACATGGAGCAACCTGAAGGTTTTATTGCTAAAGGTCAAGAAAAGAAAGTTTGCAGATTAGTAAAATCACTTTATGGCCTAAAGCAAGCTCTCAAGCAATGGTACAACAAATTTGATAAAGTGATTATAGAATATGGTTTCTTGCCAAATGAGTATGACAAATGTATATACTCTAAAAATTTGGTGGAAGTTGTGTCATTTTATGCTTATATGTTGATGATATCCTTATTCTAGGATCTTCACTGGAACTGATAAATAACACTAAGAATTATTTATCTAACCAGTTTGATATGAAAGACCTAGGCGAAGCCAACTTGATCCTAGGAATGCAAGTGTCCAAATGCAAAGAGGGCTATACTCTATCTTTAGCACATTCAATTGAGAAAATGCTAAGAAAGTTTGAGTATTTTGACAAAAAACCTGCCCTTACTCCTTATGACAGTAATGTTGGCCTCAAGAAGAATGAAGGATCACCTATAGAACAACATAGATATTCACAGATGATAGGGTCCCTTATGTACATATCAAATAGAACCAGACCCGATATTGCATTTGCTATTGGGAGACTTAGTAGATATACCGGAAACCCAAATCAGTCACATTGGACTGCATTGGATAGAGTATTTAGATATCTTACAGGTACTCTAGATTATAAACTTCATTATTCTAGACCCTGATATTATAGAAGGTTATTCAGATGCAAACTGGATAACTGATTCACATGATGTGAAATCCACTACTGGATATATTTTACTCTAGGAGGAGCATCAATCTCCTGGAGTTCATGCAAACAAACTATCATAGCTAGGAGTACAATGGACTCTGAAATGATAGCTCTTGACACTACTTGTACAGAAGCTGAATGACTTAGAAATCTAATTATGCATATACCTGTTTATCATATTCATGTTCCTACAATTTCTATCAATTGTGATAATAAATCTGTTATTGAACTACTAAAGCATGATTCCGTGAATGCTAAGATGAACAGGCACCTGCAGCTGCGCTTCAAGTCTATAAAGAGTCTATTGGGCAAATATGTGGTTCTTGACTATATAAAGTCAGAAAAGAACCTTGCAGACCACTTGACGAAGGGTCTATCTAGGACATTGATCCTAGAATCATCGAGGAGGATGGGGTTAAGCCCATAATTTAGTCACCAGCAGTGGCAACCCAACCGAGGCTGACTGAAGATCCCAAGAAGCCGGTTCAATGGGTAGGAACAAACTGGACTAGGTGACTAATATGGAACACTGACCTTGAAATTAAATTCTCTTTAAAATAAAAGTCCAGGAGGCTGTACATGTGTACATTGATACCCCATTCCTATGGTGACAGTGTTCCGGTGTGATATGGTTAGGGTGAGTTTAAACTCTTAATAAGTCCAAGCATGATATGCAGGATTGATACCTATCACCAACCCTTGAGGACTTACCTATATGAGAGGTCGTGAAGGCCGCGACTATAGGACATGGTGATCCTAGACAACTCTCATGAATGGGTAAAAGTGCGCATGGCCAATCAAAGCGCCACCCGATAGACCCAAAGAACCTCTAGCGTATTATGTGTGCTATTTTCTGAATCTGGTTCAAGAAGTCTGATTCAAGGCATAGTCCATCAAGCACTTCTTCAGACAAAGACAATAGTAACTAAGTGAGATTCAAGGCTGTAGTCCATCTCATCTATGCATAATATATATTTGCACAGAAATCCTCTATCAACTCTTATTCCCTTGTCATCTCTATGTTTTACGGAACTTGACTTTTGGGGGGGATTGTTGCATATTACATGCAAAAGCCAAGTCCTCAAAAGCTAAGTCTTCAACATGTGTCATTTTTAAGTTAGAGAATTAGCCTCTTTTGGCTAATTTTAGTATATGCTATTTTAAGCATAAGACTATCTTTAGCATATGCTTAATGCTATATATAAGAGAGCATCCTTTCAATAAAAATCACAATCTTCACTCCACTCTCTTCCTCTCATTCTCTCTTGTTCAATTCAAAGCATTGTTCTTCGATTTGTGCTCTGGGCAGAAAAGCTAAGTTCGGGGTCGCTCTTTCCGAGTTGTGTGCGACGAGGAGATACCGGTAGAGCGGGAGTTTTACCACTAGGAGCATTCGGAACAAGTCTGTACATATATCCGAATCAACTTTTAGGGCAGTGCTTCGTGCGCGACTTTTCCAGAGGCCGGTAACATTTACTTTATTTTATTTTGTTTGTAGATTTTTTGGAATAATTTCCAACACAAATGACAGGTTCTGTAATTACCTAGCTGGTTATTAACTTTAGTGAATAATTTTACTAGTAGACATATGTAATGATATACTTGGAAAGAGAAGCTTTACGATGAAGCTAAACTTTTCTCATTATATAGTAGTGTAGATATACAAATAAGTTTCATAAAAATTTATGTAGAATAGTATTTTAACCAAATTAGTTATAAGAAGAAAATTGTAGTTCAAAAATATTTCACCAAAGTGTTTGAGGAAATTTTGGTTGTCAAAATTTTGCCTTCTTATGGCAAAACTTTGACAACCAAAATTCTGCCAAACATCCATCCTTGGGGTTAGGGTGGGTGTTAGGGTTAGGATGGTGCGTGGTTTATAGGTTAGGGGTTTTCTAGGGTTGGGTTTTTTGTTTTTTTTAAGGGTTAGTGATAGGTTCCTTTTTTAGAGTTGGAATTTTTTTAGAGTTAGGATTTTATTTTAGAGTTAGAGTTAGATTTTTTAGGGTTTTTATAGTTTAGGTTTTTTAGAGTTAGGATTTGTCAGAAGGGTATGAATTCTGGAAGTTGACAGCGGCATGAATGGAAATCTTATCGGATCTGCTTAAATTAGGTAATTTCTATGGGCACTACCAAAATTGCTAGGGGGCATCAATTGCTAGGGGGCAGCCCATCAATGTGGAGAAATTGCTAGGGGGCACCCAAAAATTGCTAGGGGCAGCCCAACCCCCCAAACCCAAAACTTCCTACTCATTTTCATTACTCACTCTCTCTCTTCAAGAAGAAAAGAAAGAAAGCTCTCTCCCTCTCCCTCTCCATCTCCTAAACCCTAATTTCTTCTTCTCCATCACTCCATTCTCAATTCCTCCACGAAGATTCTCGAAGAGATGACACGCAAGTTGAAGCAACCGGAATCCAGGTACGTTCTTCCTTAATTTCTTCGAATTTTTTTACATTATATTCGAAACCCTAGAATTGGTTTAATTCTTGAATTTTTTTTTGTAAAATAGGTTTATAATCTCTTGCACGTTCTCTTCCCTTATTTTCGAACACATGAAACCCGAAATTTATGTTGAAATCCTAACCCTAGAACACGAGAAAACAGGATATCGTTATTGGAGTTCGGCTTGCACGACAGCAGGACTGCCAGGAATGTGGCAGTCCTAATGAAAATTAGGACTGCCACAGTCCTGGCAGTCCTCTTCTGAAAGAGGATTGCCAGGACTGTGGCAGTCCTAATTTTCATTAGGACTGCCACATTCCTGGCAGTCCTACTTGTTATGACATAGGAGTTGGATAAGTGCATGTTGTTTTATTACTTACAAGTGTATGTTGTCATGCAGTCCACCGAACAAAAGAATACGGCCCACCGCGTCAAAGCGGAAGGAACGTGCGGAGCGTCCTCGCGAGCGTCCGATAACAATTACCGAACCGGCGCCCGAAGCTCGGTCTCGGACATCGCCACCGGCACGTCAAGCTTGGTCGAAGCAACGAGCTCCTACTCCTACGCCTCCTTCCGACGACGACGACGACCTGCCAATTACCCAACTCCTATCACGTCAAGAGGGTTCTGCGCCATTTGAGGAGGTCGGTCCTTCTGAGGAGGTCGGTCCTTCTGAGGAGGCCGGTCCTTCTGAGCCGCCTGTCCGTCCGCCCGGTTGCTCGATGTTGGTTTCTTTTGAGAACCACATTACGTACGAATATGGATGAACTCGGTATGTACATGACGTTTGTAAACGGTAGTATACTTTTCAAATATGTATTTCATAATTGATATGTGTTTTGTTGTATACAGAGGACATATCGTATCCTTAGGGCTGTGAGTCAGGGAAGAAAACCGTGTCCTGGCAGTTTACAAGCTTATCCGAGGCCGTCCGGAGCAAAATTATACCGAGCGGCTTGCACAATTTGGCGCAAAACGCCTACCGAACAATGGATAGTGCCCTAATATCCGCCTTCGTGGAGAGATGGCACCCGGAGACGAACACATTTCATCTCCCAGCAGGGGAGATGACCATTACTCTCGACGACGTCTACCAGATATTAGAGCTACCAGTGACCGGGCGTGTAATGACCAAAGAACATTACACGAATGAGAAATCCGTGAAATGGTACGAGAATATCGTCAAGTTCGTCTCAGATCACCTTGGAGTTACGGCTACGAGTTTTACAACTCTACCAGGCTTCAAGAAGTCGTACGAAATTCCTCTATCATTTCTGGTGGACCAGTTCATGGATATGGAGGTGGATGACGATGACGAAGAGACGGTCGACGCGGTGGCTCGTGCGTATATGTTGTTCGTCCTGGGAACGGTCGGCATTCCGGACAAGTCTGGTACGTCGATACATGTTCGGTACATGCTAAACTTATCTGAAGTGGATAACTTCATGGAGATATCCTGGGGAAGCGGTATCCTGGCCAACCTTTACCGCGAGCTCGGCATCGCATCCCGTGTCGGGACTAAGACTATGGCCGGCTGTCAGACTCTGCTACATGTAAGAAAACTTCTAACAATTAATCTTGTATACTTAAATTTGTTGTTTTAATTTTTACTATTTGTTGTTTGAATAGGCATGGATATACGAGCACTTTCCGATGCTTAGACGGGCTGACGAAAACCCAGCATATCTTGAACATCTTCCCCGAGTGTGTCGATGGAGGCCATCCCAGCTGGAAACAAAAAGTTGGCAAACACTGGCTTCCATTCGTGAAGTATTAGACAGTTTGGTGCCAGAAGAGGTACTATTATTTGACTAACTTTTTCATGTTAAATTTGTATTGTTGTTAACTTCATTCCTACAGATTTTTTGGAATCCATACCGAGATTTATGTGAGTTGAATCGTGAGATCCAACCGGTTTTTTTATTTCATGGCATGATCACATGCTATGAAATCACGGAGCCGTACATGCCCGACAGAGTACTTCGTCAGTTCGACTTCGTGCAAACTGTGCCGAAGCGCACATTACGGTTGTTGGAGCCTCCGCGCGAAACCTAACCTTTAAGTTACAAACCGGTGGAATTCGACTGGGTGACCGACTTTTACTCGGAGTGGCAACGACATGTACTTCGGGAATCTGAGAGACGACCGGTCACCGAGATAGCCGACTGCAGCGAGGACTACATGCAGTACTTCCTGGGGGTCGGACATCCTAAGTTGTCGAACCCTACCAACCCGGGTCCCGTGGCCGTCGGAGCA
This sequence comes from Iris pallida, assembly GCA_029216955.1. NCBI lineage: Eukaryota > Viridiplantae > Streptophyta > Magnoliopsida > Asparagales > Iridaceae > Iris > Iris pallida. The sequence continues at coordinate 5,747,767 of JANAVB010040220.1, forward strand.
GTTGGAGCTCTTCCTTCCAAGAATGTCTTGTATGCTGGGTTGGTGAGAATGGTGAGTTTCGTATTTGTAATAAGACTGAGATTTTTATGTTTGTAGACTTAATTCATTTATACTTTCATTTTCAGCCTCAAAGGGTGAAGGAGTTGGCGCAGACACTCCGGAGAGGTTGCCAAAGTGATGACTGTGTCGCCGTCGCCAACGAGCTTCAGCGCATCGACGACGTGGTCGACTTCCTGTCACGACCCGCTACCCAAATTGTTGGGCCAGGCCGAGTCATGCCCAGCCTACGTTGAGATAAAACGTAGTAAGCTGTTCTAAAGACAACAGGATAAGACTAAATGTGCTAACAGTTCTATAAGTGAAGAAGAATCATAAATGCTCCAAACACAAAAGTCATCGTATATAGTAAACGTCCAAGTACAAGTAAACTGAAATGTAAAACTGAATACATGTCCAGTTACAAAATGATATACTCTAATACATGTCTACTCTCAAAAGTCTAAGTAAACAAAAGACAACTAGGCGAGGTTCCCCGCAGGAACATCCTCGTAAAGCAGAGTCGGGTCCTCGACAGTATCCCCATAATATGTATCGCAGAGTAACTCCTCCTCAGTAAGGATACCTACAACGTTATCCTGTCAGGACGGGAGCAAGTACTAAATCTAACAAACATATAATACTGATCATGTGATGAAAGGAAATGACATATCATGTTTGTTCAGTTTTAGGTATATTTTATCATGGCAATAGATATACATTTTAAAGTTTTAAAACTGTAGTAGGTGAGTGATCAGTCAATAGGTAATCAGGATGTACAGCGGTACATATCAATTTCTGATGTGTACATACGTACACATAACGGCATCGATGTATATCCATACACAAATGGGACCAGACATACGACACAGATACATATAGAATGTAACGGTGCTCGGTAAATACATACGGAGAAGGGGGTCATGATTACGTACACTACTAGCAGTTTCCCCTTAACCCGTTATTTAAGCATGTGAGAGAGATTTATGAGATACGGTATAAACATGGTAGAGACTGAAAGTAATACAACATGTAAAGTTCTAACTTGCTACCCCAAGGATCAGCATTTAACATGGTTGGTGATTCACAGTTTTATGGTTTATAGCAGTATGTAAAGTTCGTAGAAAGTACTTGCCTCTAGCAAAGCAAAACAAAACAAGCTGCGATAACAATGCTGGATGTCTGGTAGCTCGTCACTGTAGAAGTAAATACAACAACTTAGTTTTTTTACATTAAGCTAAAACACTAGGACACTAATTGGTGAAACACGACTTGTGATTGGGCACCTAGCCAAAATGATGACTTTGGCATAGGAGACCAATGTGGGGTGACACACTATGTTAACTAACTTCTAGGGTCTTTACACTAGTGAGGGATGGGGTTCAACACGGCTAAAACTCCAAATAACACAAAAGCTACAAGTCGTAATTAATCAATAAATAAATCAAAAGATCATTGTGTTCTAACAATTTTAGAGATAGACAAAAAGCCTAGTTTTGTTTAAAGCAAAGTATCAAAGTGATCCTTGTTAATCATAGAAATTTATTATAATTTTTCTGGAATTTATTAACCAGTACAAATATTTAATAAAAATCAGGTTTCCTAAGTATACAGAAAATGAGTTTTGGTTTCATATGCCAAACTAGTGGCAAAACAGTAATTTAAATACTACAAAAATTATACTAAATTAGCTAACTTAACATCGTATCTAAAAACTTTTTTTCCATAATTTTAGCAGTACTTTGAGTATTTTTAGAAAATCAAAAACAGCATTGCACACAATAATTAATTATCTGCGTATTTGCCATGTATATAATTTGAACCAAAGTTCAAATACAGGACCCAAGGCCATGAATCAACCAATATGACTTGTACAGGTCTTTGAATGTGTGAAAACACATTTGGGCCCAA
>JANAVB010040220.1:5832991-5971501 GCA_029216955.1 Iris pallida
TCGCCCGCTGCAGCCGCGCCACATGCTCGAGTTCCTCCGCTACCTTGACCAGTTCGGCAAGACCAAGGTCCACGTCGCCATGTGCCCCTTCTTCGTCTGCGCCCTAAATGAAGCAACTACGCGGCGGAAGACACGTGTTAGGAGAACGCCCTTCGCAAGGGCGTTTTCCCAGAGGGAAACGCCCTTCAGATGGGCGTTCTCTTTTTTTTTTCTTTTTTTTTTTTCGTGTTTTGTCCGTCACTAACGTCGGTTACATAAATTTATTTTAATTCATATTTTTAGAAGAACGCCCTTCGTAAGGGCGTTCTTATGCTGTGGATGTATTAGTTGAAATTATGTGCTCTACATATAATTTTATAAAAAATTTATGCTTCCACTGAAAATTTCCGAAAAAAGAAGCAGCAAGCGCTAATTATTCCAATGATATCTCAATTATTCTATGCTTGATTTTGGTATTCTAATTTTATAAATTATTATTTTGAATATTATTTTGAAGTGTTTGGGATGTACTTCAAAATTGATCAAAAAATAATAATTTTTAAAATTGGGATGCAAAAAAATCGAGCAATGAGAAGTTAATATACCAAAAACTTTTTTTTTTTTTGAGGTAAACAAAATTGCATTAAAAGGAAATTGAAATGTTTTTTTGAGGTAAAAAAAATAATAATAGTTTTTTTGAGGTAAAAAAACTTTTTTTTGAGGTAATATACCAAAAACTTGGAAACTTTCTACTTTGAGTTCCATTGGGATAATTTAGCCACAAAGAAAAAAAAAAAAAAACAAGATACAAACTCTAAAGAGCGAGAAAGAAGAAGGCCGCTGCAAGAAGACCCAGCGCGCTCAAGAGCACGGCAGCCGGGGACGCCAGCGCCGACGGGGAGGCGCCGGAGTAGGGGTTGGGCACGGTCATGCACTCGAAGACGCAGCTGTACTCGCAGAAGCTCTTGTCGTTCCCTTTCTCCCTGCACTGCCGGTTGCACACCTCGTAGCACCCCGCCTTCGCCTTCCCGACCAGCAGCAACAGCACTATAGCCACCGACAGTGCCAGTAGAGTCCTCCTCATTGCCATTGGCATGCACCTTTGATGAAGAAGAAGAAGAAGAAGAAGAAGAAGAAGAAGTTCCTTTCAAGTGTGGATCGTTCTTACAGGGTTACCAAGTATATATAGATGCGTAGGAGAAAGCTGCACAAGGAAATTAATGTTACGGAATTTCTCAGATTTAATTATGGCTCAATATTTAGCTACCATATTTGTGTCTGCATCTTTAATATTAATATTGGGAATTTTTTTTGGCAGATTCTGTAGTATGTAGCTTCCATATATGCCAACAACATGTAGATTTCCATATTCATATTGCAGATATATATCCATATGTAGTTCCGTATAGGAAGGCAAGCCCTAACCCCACCCCACCCCACCCCACCCCCACAACAACCCAAAACAAAACACACACACACACACACAATTTAGTTGGGGTTCTCGTAACCCCAATAATTAAATTTTAATTTTAATATTAACTTAATCTATATTTAATTAGTTCCCATAATATTAATATTAATGTCAATATAGTAATGTTAAATATCTATACTATATATTAAATTTAATTAGAACATCTAGGTAATTACGTATAAGTTCTTATAAGAAAATATAATTTACTTTTCTAGTAACTTTTGCACTTCCTAAATACATAAAAAATTAATTAAAAAAGGGCTAAAATACACGCAAGACACGTGCATATATATATATATATATATATATATATATATATATATATATATATATATATATATATATATATATTAACTAGTTACTTTCACGTGCGTTGCACATTAAAAAAAAATCTATAATATGATTGAAATATAAAAATTTAAATTATGTTAGAATATTTGAATATATTATATATATATATATATATATATATATATATATATATATATATATATATATATATATATATATATATATATATATATATATATCTATATATATATATATATTGAATATATATTTTTAGTATATGGATACGTGTTTAGTTATATAATATCATGTAATTAGTTTAAATATAATTTACATTCTAAATACTTTAGTATTTATACATATTCATGTAGTTAGAAGAATTTTAGATTTTAATTTTATTTTAAACTACGTGAGAAGATAACTACGGTTACGGGACTTATTTTTTTAATTTTTAAAATGAAATTGTTGATGATATACACACGGCTTAGACGGCTCAGTCTTGAGCCGTTTTGAAGTCCCCCTTATATTAGTAGAGATAGAGATTAGTGTTAATGTTCAGTTGTTTTAAACATTTAACAGAGTCGTTAAATTTGTGTGAACAAAATATTACTCTTACAAATCTAATATTGAATGGTTGATTTAGGCACTATACATATAAAAGAATAAATCTAACTACCTAAGCCTTACTTGCAACTAAATATTTTCAAAAATCACAATTTTGTAACTAAATATTCTAAATTTTTAGCAACTAGATATTCTAAAAAAAATGTTTTAAATCTAAGTGTAAGAAGACAAAAGTAACCCTCTACAAAAGTTAAAAAAACAAAAAATCCAACCCTAAAGGTACACCCTTCGTGACAACCCCTAAACTCAATGTTTAATTTTAGTTTTGAGATATAAAAGTGGTGCATTAAAATTAATGTTCATTTTTTCATCAACAAAGATACAATTATATTACCAACACAAAATTCAATAAATAAAACAACAAAAAGTAAAAAAAAAAAAACTATTTACTCGAGATTAGAGTGAGTTTGCTAGACTTTTGTTTATAATTGGACTTATATACATTAAATAGTAACCAAAAAAATATGCCCTCTAAAATTTTGGACATGAAACATTTACCTCATGGACCTCATATCAAGTATAGACCTGTCTGAACTTGTCGTTATTGCACCCTTACCGTTCAACCTGCACTACTCCACCCATGTATAACATTTATACGGAAGTGGACAGTGCGCTACGTACAACAACAACATGAGGTAGCAAGATTATTCAAAGTTTAACCTTCAAACGATTAAAATACGTGCAATTAATGCAAGTGCATATATACTAGTTAATGTTAATGTTAATGTTCCATTGTTTAAAGTAGATAAAGTTAACATTTAACGGAGTCCGTTAAATTGATGAGGGTGAACAAATTCTCACTCTTACAGACCTTATACACTACTAAAATCTGCTCTATTAGCGACGTAGTTTAGCGACGGAATAAAATAACGTCGCTAAATATTGAATATAGCGACTTCTTTTAATAGACATCGCAAAACGTTGCTGAATAGCGACGTTCCGCGACATGAGAAAAAGTACGTCGCTGAATAGCGACGTTCAGCGACGTAACTTGAGTTATGTCGCTGAATAGCGACGTTCAGCGACGTCAAAAGCAGACGTCGCTAATGTTTTAATATATCCCGTTCGAAACTTTCATTTTCCCCTTCTCTCTCTTCCAAAATTTTTCCCAAAACTTTTCCCTCTCTCCTTTGACGAATCCCCCCTCCTCGCCGCCTCCCTCCTCCGACGAAGCCCTCCTCCTCGCCGCCTCACTCCTCTGACCGTGCCGCCCTCTTCAGGTAAACCCTAACCCTAGCCCTAGATATCTAGACACAGACACGGACACAAATCCGGACACAGACACAGACACGAGAACCCTAAACCTAGTCCTAGGTTACAGTATAGGAAGTAGGGACGAGAACCCTATCCCTAGCCCTAGGTTACACGAGAACCCTAACCCTAACCCTAGCACAGACACAGACAAAAATAAATAAATTTTGTGCCTATATATATATATATATATATATATATATATATATATATATATATATATATATATTATATATTTATATATATATATATATATATATATATATATATATATATATATATATATATATATATATATATATATATATATATATATATATATATATATATATATATATATACATTCACATTTAACATATACATATATATAGGGAGAGGTAAAGCTATATATATAGGCACAACCACATATGTATATATAAAGGTAAAGGAAAAATAGCATATGTATATATGAGTGTGTGTGGGGTGTGTCAAGACATGTGTACAGTAAAGTATATATGTGTGAGTGTGTATAGAGTGGCAGTTTAGGGTGTGTGTCAACATATGTATAAGTGTGTGTATAGAGAGAGAGATGTGGCAGCATATATATGGGTGTACAGTAGTGAAGTGTCAACATATAGTGATTGTCAACATACTGTTGTGAAGTATGAATAAAGCAACATGTGGACAACAGGGAAATATGTGTGTGAGTGTGGACAGGTGTGTGTGGGGACAGTGAGCAGTGAAGAGTGAAAGGAAAAATGTAGTGAATAAACATAGTGTTCTCAGTTTTGACAGTTAAACATTCTGTTCTCAGGTTAACATGGTATCTCAGTGAGCAATTTCATATATCTACTAAAATCGAAATTCAAAACCATACTCAAACACATATGAACTCAGTTACAGTTTTACTCAACTCAGATTACATACTCGAGTATTAGTGAAAACAGTTTAGGAATTTGAAAACTAAAAATCAAATGAAGACCCGAACAGTTCACATTACATTGCAAAACTCAAGTATCAGACAAAATCACATTTTCATAATCAACCCCAACCAAATTCAAAAATCAAACCCAAAGTCTATTTGAACTTGAAACCAGTTCTTCAAGTATCAGACTGTATTAGTGAATTCATTTCAAAAATACCAAATTGAAATCCAAACTCAATAAAACCTAAAAATAGTTGTACATAAGTGTTCCCCATATGTGTACGTGTCAGAAGGGGGTATGCGTGTCTAAACATTGGACACGAAGGTGTCCAAATAGAGAATAACAGAATATCAGTACATAGTAGAAAACCAGTATCGTACAATGGGGTCGGGTCGAATTGGACACGACACAATGTGCCATTGGCCACGTGCTCGTGTCCACGTGGAGAGTAGGGGTTGGGCTTCGTGTCTATCACCTTGAATTGAATTGGGTCCACAAGTCGTGTGTCCAAGATACCAAGGCGTATCAGAGTCGAATTTACGATTGTGCACGTGCAGTCCAAATTTCGTGCACGTACGATTTCGTGTCCGACATGCATCCAGCCGACACGAAACTTGAGGGGGGGGCTTGTCAGTGGTTGCCCCCACCTCTGTGTCAAGTGGTTCGTGTCCAGGTGTCCAATTTGTGTAGGTATTTATTAAACGAATTTGTGCCTATTGGATAATTGTGTGTCCATCTTTATAAAATTATTTCCAAATGGATATGAATTACTACTTGCGAAATCGTTCATGGATGTACAATCGTTGTCCTGATGATATGTGTGGTGTGCAGGATGAATACATAGCGGGAGTAGAGCAGTTCCTGCAGTTTGCTAAGGCGTTCCCTCAATACATGGACGGCACCAAAATTAAGTGTCCGTGTGTGAAATGTCATAACGTGAAATATTATCCAGAAGTGGAAGTGACATATCATTTGTACTCAAGGAATTTCACGCCTAATTACTATCAGTGGACCGCACACGGAGAACTTGTGTCTTTAGCATCAGAGCCGGAGCCTTATGTTGAGCCGTATATGCATGCGGGACCTAATTTTGTTTCAGATAATCATGCATACGACGACGGGTGCGTGAACATGATTTTCGACGCTGCGGGGCCTAGTTTCGTTCTTGATGCAGCCGAGGAGGCACCGAATGTCGATGCTGCAAAGTTCATGGAGTTACTGGAGAATGCAAGGACTCCATTGTATCCTGGTTGTGAGGATCATTCACCGTTGGAGGTGGTTACAAGACTGTTGAGCATTAAGTCAGATTTTAACATGTCGTAAGAATGCTACAACCGAGTGTTGGAGTTGATTATAGAGATCTTGCCGGCGGGTGCTAAGTTACCTAAAGACTTCTACCGGTCTAAGAGGATGGTGAGATCGCTCTGGATGGGATACGAGAAAATCGATTCTTGTCGCAATGGGTGCATGATGTACTACAAAGACGACAAAGACGCAGATGTGTGCAGATTTTGTGGTGCTGATAGCTATAAGACAACTAGTACAGGAAGGTCTACCGGTGTAAGAAGACCGATCGATTCAATGCACTACTTGCCTTTAACGCTACGGTTGCAAAGATTATTTATGGTGAAAGAGACGGTCGAAAATATGAGTTGGCACATGAGAGAACAGATTGAAGGAGTGTTGGATCACCCATCCGATGGAGAAGCGTGGAAGCACTTTGATCGAGTGTATCCTGATTTTGCTTCAGATCTGCGTAATGTCAGGTTGGGGCTATCTTCCGACGGTTTTACTTCTTTTGGTCTTTCGGGATCCCAGTATTAGTGCTGGCCTGTGATTGTCACTCCGTATAACCTATCGCCTTGGATGTGCATGAAGAATCAGTACATGTTTTGTAGTGCCCCGTCCCTACATCGTGCCCCGTTTTCGTCTACGGGGTGCGCGAGAAAGAAACACTGTCGCTATCGATTCGGTCGGGACCGATAGGTCAGAATCGGCCGATGTAACGCCCCAGTCCCAAAATACGTAGGACTAGGAACGTAGACATGCCAGCTGTATTCATACGAAGTACATAGGCCTCGTATGGATACATAAGCTGTAAAATGCAGTAAACCACAACTAACTAATCTTATCCACAAAATATAAGAATAAAAGATATCATAAAATCGACTATGAATTGTCATTGGTACATGTAGTTGGGCGGAGACAGATCTACTACCAACTATGAAAAGAAATACATGATAAACAAAAGAAAGATTTTGGCGAGCTAAGCGAAGACGATCCAAGTACAATCATCTTGAAGAAATAGCGATGATCACGGCTAGAACTAGAACACCTGCGAAAGACAATAGCACACACCTGGCGAGATAACCAGGTCTTCAGAGGGACGTAACAAGACACATAATATTATGCCATATAAACTTAATAAATATTGCTCAAATAAATAAGTCAATTGAATTATAACATGGTCCAATACACACCTATTGAACGAGCGTACCATCCCCCCAACCAAACAAGGACAGGAGATGGTAAACTAATTCACGGTGACGTATCTTTCCATGCTATAAATCCAATATGGTATCTGGACCCCAACAAGGTTCAATACCTTCTCATCGAAGTAGTATGTCACACCTACAACCAAACAAGGACAAGATGTGACGAACTAATCCGCGATAAGTTATTATTCCAAGCCACGGTCAGATACAAGTACCCAAACCAAAAGTACTCATACCTAACGGATAAAGGTGCCTAACCATTCTAAGTGAAATGTAGTTAAGAACAATCCTTCCTACGCATGGGCCCTGGCTAAATAGGATCAGCATAGTCCCCCCTTGGGGCACCAGAGGCCCCATCAGTAAGAGCATAACGTTCCGCAGAACGTCAGTGGCCGTCAGTAATCATGGGTCATCAGCCCCGTATCTCCAGCGGAGCTTCCTGGTCACAAGGGAAAGTGCATCGAAGCCCATACGCTAAGGAATTGTCTTCTCCGCCCAATGCCTATTATGTTGTATCCACAAAATTAACCTCTATAACCGCTAAGTCAAACTAGCATGCAATCTCTATTAGCGATTATTCCTATCGTACGGCTTATACGCAGCGGTGGCCAGTCAGTCACGTATGTCTGTGTTCTACATGCGACACACAACTTCGTGTTACAACGTGTCAAGGCCAATGAATGCAACACACAAGGTGGTCCCTTAAATCTAGGTTTAATGTGTAAAAAAAAAATAATACATAGCAGGAAATATAAATGAACAGTAAGTTCTAACAGGTTATGCCATGTATCACAGTTTATTTTGCATAAAGAAAATAATGAACAATGCATAAAATATGAGCTAAAATAAGTAAACAGCAAATGGCAAGGTATCTTGCCTGGTAGGACGCCTGGTGTGCTGCAATAATTAAGCTGGCATGAACTGCGACTTCGGATAACAACTACACAAGAAGACCTTGGATGTCGGTACGGACGGTTCCATCGGGTCCAGGACGGCCAGATTAGTTAGGGTCAATAGGTGGAAGAAAAGAATTGGTAAAGGAATAGGAAGATTGGGATTGGTCATGGACATGAGATTGAGAACTTATATTTTTGAAAGTTAAAAAAATAGTGTTTAGATAAATACTAAATATAAAAGAAACTGTGTTCACAGAAAACTCTTAAGTTTGTAGAAATACAATTTAGGTAGAAAACTATATTTTCCAAAAATATTCTAAGAGAAACAAAATAATTATAGAAAAATTTTTTTATGCTAAAATCCATATTTGTAAAACTAAAATTTTGTCAAATAATTTACTTAACTAGTTAAATATTACCGCCATATATCCTAGTCCAAAATTTTGTTATAAAATATTTTTTTTAATAAATTATCTATCATATATATAGCTAATGAAATGGTACAATACTTAGTGCTAATAATACAACATTAGTAAGGGTAATAATAATAATAATATTGTTCAAAGTATTTGTCAACCTCTATTGCATACTGTAATACAAAGAATCTTAATAAAAAATAACACAATTAAAATAACAACACTAATAATAATAATAATAATAATACAAAAATACAGTACATACATACATTAATACTAATACTAATAATATTAATAACAAAAAACAAAAAAAAGTAAAATAAAATAACAAGAAAACAAAAGCTGGGTTCTCCTCTTTCGAGGAGAACAACTTTCCAGCAAAACCAAAGCTTATAGAGAGAGAAAGAGATTAGAGAGAGGGAGTGAGGATAACTTTAGAAATAACGAGTGGGAGAGAGAGATGCGGGCGGGGAGAGGCGGGGGAGCTGCGGCATTGCCGGAGGCGCGCGGTAAGAGCGACACATGCGCGGCTCAGGGAGGAGTCTCGGCGGAGCGGTCGACGACTTCGGGCTACGCTCGGCGGAGAAAAGAAGGCAGCGGGGTGGGCAGTCACCGGATCCAAGCGAAAGGTGGCACCGGCGCTAGCACGGAGGCATGCGGTCCTGTGCTGGAGGGAAGGCGAAGAAGCGGGGACCCAAAGGTGACGCCGGGGGAGGCCCACTAGATCTCGGTGCTAGCGCGGAGATCTCGCGATCTCCGTCGATGACTTAGTTTGGTTGGTCGATCTCGTTAGGGGGCAGGTTAGGGTTTTCCCTTTTTTTTTTTTTTTTTTACTCTTTGGTGTGGCAGCCGACGGGGTTGGCTGAGGGTCGTGGCCGGAGGTGGCGAGTGGTGATGACATTTTGGATGAGGTCGGTGGTTGTCATGTTGGTGGCGGCGGTAGTCGCGGTTATGACGGTGGTGATGGTGTTTGGAGACGAGGTGGTTGGACCCGACTGGATCTGATAGGGGACGATGGTCGGAGTGGTGACGTGGCCGATTGATGGTAGCGCTGGACACGGAGGACTGGTGAGCGCCGGTGACAGACGGAGGAGGGGAATGGCTGGACATGGTGGCTGGGCTGAACGGGGATGTCGGGATGGCAGGGCAATAGCGGGGTGCTGGTGGCGACGTACGGGGATAGGGCTAGTCGATAGATGGCCGGGGGACGGCTCGTGGAGGTGGGCAGTTGGCTCGGGTAGGATTAGGTTAGGTTTAGGAATTTGATTGTATCGAGTCGGGGTTTTCGGGGTCGCCGGCATCGAAAGCCGGTGACGGGGTGGTTTGTGGTCAGGATGGTGGCTGGTGGAGGCTGATGGTGGTGATAATGGTACCAACTAGTAGTGTAGGTGGCTTGGTCGGGGATGGCGGTTTCTCGTCGGCGACGATGGCGGCGACGGACAGGGGACAGAAGGCTGGCCGGTGGCAGTGAATTTTGGTTAGGCTAGAGATTAGGAATAGGATTTAGGATTGTCCGGGTGTGGGAAAAATATTGTATCTGTAATTTGGAATAAGATATGGGATGAGAGTAACACAGACACGATGCACGTATATTTGTGGAGAAGCTTGTGGAGGAATTTGTGAGTGGTAGCAAGTTATGGATGAGTACCTGCCTATTTATAGGATGTGGGAATTCCCATTTGGATAGGATTAGAATTTATTTAAAACCCCAATAGATAATTATTAAATTTAAATCAATGAAATCAAATCTAAATTCAAATTCAAATTTAATTTAAATCTATAAAGTCTACCTTTATACTATTTAAATTAAATCCATAAAATTTAATCGAGATTTAAAATGGCCACAATAATTTTCAAATATATTTTCCAAAAATACCAATAATAATAATTTCGAAAATGATAAATATTTTTAAATATCTTTTTGAATAATAAAATATTAATATTAATAAATCTCGAAAAATACATTGTTATTTAAAAATAAACTAGTAAAATATTTAGGAAATATATACGTATGCACAAGAATATTATTTATTATTAATAACTATTATAAACGAAAGGCTTTTTATAAATAAATAAAATAATTGACTTGTCACGCCCCAGTACCGAAATACGGAGACGGACTAGGCCAGCTACTCCATATGAGGTACGTAACGTCATACGGCGATCGTGGCTGTCGAGAGACTAGGGGGTACATGCTACAATCAAGTCTCCTATGGTCCCACAGAGTTCTATGTCTCAATCAATCAAATCATATCAGCAAATAAATGAACATTAAGGATAAAGCAGTAAGGCGTCCCCGACGCTTCATCAAAATGATCATGAGAGACTAGCTTTATAATTTAGCTATCTCAGAGAGTCAGGAGTACAAAATTATACACAGCTGCAGTCTGTTTAATTACAATTATGTACTGACACAAAATATCAAGTAATCCGGCTAACAGGTGCCGGTGGCGAAACGCCGCAAAAGTATAAGCAGGAGTGGTGGAGAAGAAACCCACTCGAGTCCCCGAATCGCCATGCTCCTAGTATGCACCATGGATGTCAGGGAGGAAGATCGTGTCCTCAGGCTCTGCTACGGGATCTGGCCAAACAAAACCAGCGGGGTCAGCCTCGAATAGCAAGTACCGCCAAAGGGGCACAAGAGTTAAGATTAAAAACCCAGTTAAATAGGATGATTGATAATAGTAATACTTATGCTACTGTTATAGGGTAACGCCACATCCTCGAACCCATATGGCACCCTTACAACCAAACAAGGACAAAATGTGCCGCATGGAGTCGGGACGCGTCGTACTCTATAACTTTCGCATAAGTTAAAGGGTATAAACAATAAAATCTCCTGATCGTGACATCGGTCGACAGCCTATCGTGGCACAATAACCAACCCAACAATCAAACAAGAACATGGGTTGGATTATGCACCATGATAGACCATGTTCCTCAGTCATTCACAGAAGTAGCACTTCACAACCAGAATAAGTCTTCCGTTCATAACTTCGGTCCACAGCCTGTCATAGTACGATAACCAACCTAACAATCAAACAAGAACATGGGTTGGATCATGTACCATGACAGTCCGCTTCCCTCAGTTATTCACGGAAGGTAATAGGATACAAGCAAGTCGTTTTCACGGCCAATCAAGTCTACGAGTTTCTAGTGGGACGAGGTTATCATCGCATCATGTTATTTAGAAATCCTCAGATCGTATCTTTCCAGCAAGGCTAGCCAACCCAGGGGTTCGCGTAGACAGGTATGATTGAGCACAGGTCCCTCGTAAGGCCACCTTGCTAAAACATATAATATATAGCAGAAATTAATCGGATACAGTCATCCACTCGTTGCAGATGACACAGTATCCGTGGAGACCAGCTGGCGCGTCAAGACAGTATCTCAAGGCGGCTGGGGTAACACGATCTCGGAATTTTGCCCTCCCCATGCATCTAGTATATTTAGTTGCCTAATTTAACCCTAGATGAAATCTTGGACTTTCATGCTGTGGCCTGCATGATTATCCTCCTAAAGTCGTACTTTAGTACGAGTACCCCAAAGAGGATCCATGTCAATCAGTATGTCAACATGTTCTACCCTCCTTAGTGTAATGCATCATTACAAATACGCCACATGGAGTTACGAGTCATTTGTCGAGCATGAACAAGAACTGGGACATTCAGGTACATGTATCAGGTAGGAACACTTTGTTCTCCGGGGTCACATTAGTGCTCATATCATGCTCGGGACAAAAGACGTAAGGATATAAAATGGACATATAATATATATATAATAATAATAATAATAATAAGGTAACAAGATAGGGCACAAAAGTCCATGCGGCTCAAAGGGAGTGAGTCCATGCGGCTGGGTCAATACAGGTTCATGCGGCTGGGACTGCACGCTCATGCGACTCAGGGAGCCCAAGGCGCATGCGGCTGGAAAGGCGGGTTCATGCGGACGAAGGGGTGTCAGCTTATCCGGCTGCGAAGGGAGCAATCACCAGGCGGCTCAGGGTTCAACAGCATATGCGGCTATGATCAGACGAAGTCCTATGCGGCTCAGCATGGACGATACATATACGGCTGGATGATGGATGGGCCTTATGCGGCCCAAAACAGTAACGCATATGCGGCTAGGTGCAAAAAGAACTCATGCGGCTGAAAGCTATCCGCATGAAGTCCATGCGACTCAAGATAACAGGGGCTCATGCGGCTGAGTCTGAACAAGGCTATGCGGCTCAATTACTTGCCGCATAAAGATTCATGCGGTCAAGTACTCAAGCAAGTCTTATGCGACTAGGAAGGACTTTCCATGCGGCTGAGCTCGAACGAGTCTCATGCGGCTGGAAAGGCCATGCGGCCAGAGACTTGCCGCATGAGGATTCATGCGGTCAAGTACTGCTCTTCTTCTCCACTTGTCCGAGAAGAGGAGCCAAGCAACCATGGCTTCCAAACTACACAAAACCTTCATCCGGAGCCCAAATCGGAGCTTCCTTAGGTCAAAATGGGGTAGAACGAGATCCTCTACAACATGGAACCATCAAAACTAGGAAATAACAAGATTAAGTAGATCAAAACCCAAGAAATCCGAAAATAAAGTAAACCTAGATCTACAAAAATCAAAGCTTCAAAATGGAAACTTCCAAGTTCTAAACTAGTATAGGTTGAGGAGAAGAACATGTTTTGGCAAATAGTTTTGTAAGAAATCATTGACAAAATTATGGATCCATCTCTTGAGCAAGTTGGTACTTGCCTTGGTTGATGGAGGAAATATTTGGTTGGTGGAGGAAATAAATGAGAGGAAGTAAATGAGAGGAGAGAGAATGAGATGAGTTATATATATAGATCTTGGACCCATGGGTTCATGATGAACCAAAGGGTTCATGATGAACCATTGGTGAACCAAGAATAGGTTACCCAAATGAGCCAGAACTGTAGGCCCAAATGCAGAAAATAAATTAGGAAATAATATTTTGAAAGATGCATGGAGAAATACAACATAATAAATATAGTATAAATATAAGTTAAATACAATTTATCGGTTTACGTATTAAAATACGTATTCCAGGATCGGAGAGTGACAGGACTTGAAAATGTTGATATGATAGCTAAAATAATTATTACATATATTATTTTGAAACTATAAAATAATAAATAAAAATGTTTTTCTAAAAATATGTACGCTCGCACATATTCGCACTCGACGAGCAAGAAAAACGAAATCTTGCGCGCGACGTACAATACGTTATTGAGACGTATAAATACAAAAAAAAGTCACCACCAATTTATAAATAAACAAATATTTAGTAGAAATTTAGGGGTTTTACAGCCGAGTCGATCGAACGAGAACGGTTGAATTAAGATCCATTCCACGTTATGGAATGACTTCTTCGGAACCAAGTCCCATATTTCGCGGGTTGCGCCTCGAGGATTGGCTCTGCGGCTGAGTCGGGAGAGACCTCCCGTTGCTCTGATTTTCATGACGTACTTGATTTGGCTTTGGCTTTGGTTTTCGTGAATGCGTTTTGTGAATGTTTTCCGAATGGTTTTTTGTGACTTACGTTTTCGAGCTTCACATTCATATCGAATTTTCTTGAATTATACAGTGTTCTAATCAGTTGCTTATGCGATTGCAGTTGATCGCGTAGGCGACGTCAGCGCAGCCAACCGGTCGCTCGCTTGAAGCAAGGCTAAGGCGAGTGGATGACCTCCTTCGTCTCGTCCCTCTACTTCAAAAACTCAATATGTGAAGTAAAATAAATGCTTGGCATAATTGTGTAGAATCAAAAAAATCGTGGCACGAATCTTCATGAAACACTTGCTATCGAACTGCCGATATTGAAAATAAAAAACGTATTTTATTATGCAAATTCACTTAGCCTATGCAAAACAATGAATGAATCAATTAACGTTTATCGCAACGATACGGCTAAGTAAGCAAATCGACTAAGTTCAAAAGAAAACGGTCATTGGACAACTTGTCGACAAGGTGTAGTTTCCTCGAACGGTTTTCTAGGCCAAGGGACCGATTCGGCCTGGGAGGAACGAGTATAGCTAGCGCCAGCCTTTCATCGGCGTAGGTTAGACAGGAACTTTCGCACAGGGCTCGCTACCCGCCGCGAAAGGGTCGCAGTCTAACCAAGCTATTGTCCGAGATGGCTTGACATTGCCAGTAGCCTTCACACCCTTTTACTGCTTAACAAATGCACGGGACACGGGATGGATATGATAGACGCTTAATGTTATACAATTTCATATGCTTGCCTGAAAACATGTTGACATGCAATTAATCAGGATGGTTAGAAAGATCACGTAAAAGGCTAGCTAACATGTTTATAAAACTTCTTGAATCAAATGCAGAGCTTGGATTAAATTAGCCATTCGCCAGTACATGTGTTCGTACTGAACCTCGCTCTTTGCAGGTCCCGCGAACCAGGAAGGACGCGCCAACTATCTCGGCGACGTTCGTGACTTTTGAAGCTTCGGCCGTACGTCGAAGACTTTTCCCGCGACTCTACTTTTGAAGGCTCTCAACAGTCCAAGGAAGATGACTCAGCATCCCTCCCATCTAGGACACTGGAGTACTCTATTGTATTTGAGGGATGTGTGCAATGTATGGAACGGCTATCTCATCGGCACTCTTTTGTAATCGAGTCATGTTGTTGTCACGACCCGCACCCTAGAGTAAAGGCACGAGAACGTAACAACGCCCAGCCTACGCCGCAGTGTCGGCGGTAGAACGCTGTCCTAGGTCAATCATCTAACAATATAAAGGTACCTGTACAGTATATGCACTCCGAATGGAGGTGACATAGCAATATACAGTCTCAATCACATCTAAAGCAGAATGAAAGATAGGAAGATAGATAGATAAATACTGGAATGGAAAAAAAAACACATAAATACAACCAGAGAGTCTAAGTGTCTACTGACATAACAAATCAGAACATCCAGCTCAATACAAGACTCTAGTACTGAATTAAAAGAATATATACAATCTGGATCTCAAAAGACAGAAAATAGAAAACCTAGACTAGGGAGCCTCAGTCTCTAACTAGTGGATCAGGCTAGAAATCTGGGTCACACATGGCATCCACAGCTGCCCCATAGTAGGTATCTATGCAGGCCTCCTCCTCATCCTCTGTAATATTTTCAACAGGTCCAGTCAGGACGGGAGCGAGCACAAAACATCTCACGCAGTTCATAACGAGTTAGGAAATATAAAGCATACAATAGAGTAAAGTACATGAAATGCTGAAAGAAGAAGATATATGAAAAACAGTAGAGATTTGATAACAGGAAATATCTAAATATGATAAGTAAGACTGTAAGGAACATGTGATTTTAGAGCACAATATGGTTATGTAAACGGGTTAGGTTATACAATAAAATGGGACTCCTTTGTACGTGGGTGTACAATGGATATATACAATTTCTTATACAATACGATTGATCACATAACCATTTCTACTCTCCCTCCCCAATCAATACACAAGGATCCAATTCAGTTACGTTACCTTATACAATGACTTGTACAATGGCTTGTACAATGACTTGTACAATGGCTTGTATAATAGCTCAATGTGATACTGAGAGTACAATATACACAATGAGTGTACAATGATAAGGGTATTCAATAAATACAACATGTAAGTGAAACGCACATCACAATATGTACTTAGTGAATACAAGGAGATAACATCTCAGAATAAGATCCATATAGTACCAATCCGTGATAACAGTCGTGTCAGCATCAAGTACAGTAATCTAGAGCAAGAATGTAAATCCATACAAGTATGAAACGGTCAGAGAATGTACTCGCCTGATAGCCTGAGTGTCTGAAGAGAATATACTATCCGAGGAGTGGTGTCTGTCTCCTATAGAACAGCACAAGTCACAACAAGTCCAGAATAGTAAAAAGGAGTCCTACTATACATTCTATATGATTCTAGGTCAATCTAGGCCAAAGTCAACTCTTGGTCAACTCTGGTCAACCTAGAAGTCAAACTAGGTCAACCAAGTCTAGTTGAGTCTAAACTAGGCTATTCCAATCTATACTAGCTAGCACCATTCCTAACAAGGCTAAGCAAGCCTATATTAGTTATATCACAAAGTGGCTTAGCTAATTTCTAGAACCCTTAGCAAGTCACAACCTCACTATTACACCCATATATTAACATCACACAATAATATAGTACACAATCTAGGCTAAATGTAAACCTATATCACTAGCTAACAAGGAAATATATATATAGATATATATACACTCACACAATTACACATCTACACATTGTATATGCCTATAAGCAATCATGGCCTACATGTAAAGGAATAGAATATAGAGAAAGAGAGAGAGAGTACTAGTGTGTGTCCATGAAGTGTACCTGTGTTCTGTGGGCAGGCAATGTGACAGTGAATGAAGAGAAACATGTGTGGTGTGTCTGTGCTAATGTGAAAAAACTGGAACTAACCAACAATAAAGGAAGTGTAGGCCTGTGTAGAGCAGTATACATATACATTCATTAGAAACAGTGAATGATAGGGGAAGGAAACAATCAAAGCCAAAACTAGAATTCACATTTAACATCAAGTCCCCTCTACCTCATTCTCAGGTTTAAACAAAAACCAGAATTGAAACTCAGTCTCAAAATAGGAAGAAAGGAATGGACACCAATTCATGTCCTTCTAATCTCAGTTTAACACCACATAATGAATACCCCAAAATCATGTAGAGAACAAGGAAAACAGTGTATCTAGCCACTGTTATCAGTGAAAGGAATTATTCTCAGTTTCCAGATTAACTTGACAGCTCTTTCCAATCCCAGATTTAATATAGGAACATTGAATCGAAATGATGACAATATTTAGAAAACAAATGAAGAATTTAGTAGTGCAATACAGTGGCAAAACATGATCCTATTAAACATTAAACTGTGCACCCTAACCCAATGTCCTGTTTAACCCATGTTCAGAATTAGGACACTCAATGCACACTATATTTAACTTACCTAGACAGTCCCAAGTGGTTCCAGATTACACCCAACAATCTCAGATTTCATTTCAAGAACACTGTTAGGGATCAACTAGTTTATGAAGAACTTTCAATAATAAAATCAATTCATGATACATTATGAAACATCTACCCATTTAACAGCCCACCCTTATCAATTCAACACCAAATTTAACCATGGCAAGCTAATGTATAAGAGAATTATAATTAGGACCTAACCTCAGTATTAAACATCATTCCATGGACTAAAATCATGAACAATATTGATTTGAAAAAAACTGGAAATGACAGGTAATCTACTTACAGTATCAGAACATTGGTTCAATGAGGAAATCGAATAGCAATTTAATTAATCATGAGCTAATGATTGGAAAAATGAATACAACCCTCGTGCACAACCCCACACAACTCAATCGTGTCTCCCAAAGCCTGACACGACGTGTCCACAACAAGAATCACAAAGTGATACACATACAGTACACTGCCAGTGCACTGTCTCGTACACATGTGCACTTGTGTCCTGTGCACGACACAGGACACGAATGGATCTCGTGGTGACACACATGGGTAGCCCACCTATAGGGCTACCTTATGGGCCAACTGGCCTGTGTCCACGAAGTGTCAGGGTCGGACACGAGACCCGTGTCAGTGGCCCAAAGCTAGTGTGCACAGACACAGCCAAAACACGTGCACAGCTGATATCTACCTAGACACGACACAGGGACACATGGGGCTTGACACACGGGGTGTCAGTCATGGCCCCATGCCACGTGTCAAGTCTCATGTCCAAACGACGCGTGTCGTGTCCGCTACAGGGCCCGATAGGCAGGGGATCCCTGTAGCACGCGCGCGAGCGTGTGCACGCGCGTGTCCACACCACATAACCGACACACCACGACACGAAAACCCAGACACAAAGACAAGAACAGTAAGCAAGAACAAAACCCTATTTCCTATTCAAAAACAATGGGTAAACTCGATCGACTTGCCCTTTGAGGCATTATGTCGAACACCTAGTCCTAGCTCTGATACGTGTCCAGAACGGACACGAATCATCCGACACTGGACACAAAACCTATCCAGACCTTAGGGGGACTCTTAGGGCTTCCTATACATGAAGACTAAATGAAATTTCATGGAGATTTGATGAAGATACCTCTTGTTGAACTTTCAATGGAAAAGTCTCCTTGCTAGCTCCTTGCTTGGTATCCCAATCACTTCTAATCAACTCCAAACTGAACCAAATCATTCATAACAGCAAGAAGGACAGTATTAGAAACTAATGCAACTAATTTGGGGATTTTAGGACCTATAATGGACTTATGATGAATTTATTTAGATAAGAACTCACCTCCTTGAAAATAGGGCTCTTCCTAAAGAAAAGAGGCAACCCTAGATTTGGTAGGGGTTTTATATGGTGGGAATCCCTAGGTAGAGGGGTGTGTCTGGCCACTAAGGCTTAGGGTTAGGGTTTTGTCAAACTATTGGGCCTTGGGCCAAGCTACAAAGGCTAATGTAGATTAAACTTAATCAAGGTTCTAAAACCATAAGTCATGACTTGTGACTTCCTAATCCTTGGCCAAAATGACTAAACCAAGTCCTAAGCTAGGTTAGACTAGAGTCACTTGACCTAACCATGACTCACTAACTAGGGTTAGCTTCTAGGTAGGTCTACAAAGTCAACATTAGTCAAAAGTCAACCTAGTTCAAACTATCTCAAATAATTCCTAAAAATTCTCATAAATTCAATAAATTCTAATAAATTTAAATAAAAATTAATAATCCCAAAAAATTCTTAAAATTACAAAAAAGACTAAAATATCCCTCAGTCTGGAAATGAACACTAGCAAGACACCAAATCATAAGTCATAAATTTAAATAGTTTAAAAAATAATTAAATATCACTAAAAATTATAACATGAAATAAATACCATTAAATAATAATTATAATTACAAAATTTCAAAATTACCCTCTTCTGGAAAACTGGGTGTTACAGTTGTAGCCCGCACGGCATGAGTCTTGTACTAGAGTCTGTAAAAGATGTTCATTATCAATAAAGAATCAAGTTTTTTTTACTTAATATGTGATTCAATTTGTCTGCGTACTCTCTTAGATCTCGTGTCTCGGATTACCTTATGACTATGCCTTGTGCGATCGCAAATTAGGTTCGTACGATATCACGCCCGGGGGACGACTATCGATTCGACGGAATCGGGGCATGACATAATGGTATCAAAGCAAGGCTTTACATCCTTGGCCTCCAGTATCGAGTTCTAGTCTCTAACCGTTGACCTCGTGTTGATGAGAAGAGTTGTTCCATACGCTGAACCCAGGACATTTTCTGAAACTAACGAGAGTTGCCTTTCCTTTTTCCCTGCAGTTGCGGGAGCTCGGCGGAGGACGAGACGAGCGCTTCCAGCGGCTCGAGTGCTTCTAGACCCGAGCATTTCGTTAACCCAACGGAAATGATGCCTACCGTAGCCGGACCTTCCGGCGACCCGATACAACGTATGCTGCAAATGCTTGAAATACAGCAACGTCAAAACGAGCTCCATCGTCAGCAAACGGAGGCTCGTCAGACTCAATTTGAGAATCGGTTCGAGGCTCAATTCAAGCTGCAGCAGCTGAATACCCTCCAGCAAATCGTACAGTCGGTCGTGGACAACAACAACAATTCAACGATGACGTCTGCCGTAACCCAGCCTGCGGTTCGATCCAACGAAGCCGAACCAGAGGCGCCCGTGCTCTCACCTGCGGCACCGAGAAGTTCCAACTTTGACGTGCCAAAATTCACAAAAAGCTGCCGCACTTTCTTCAACGGCACAGAAGATCCCTCCGTGGCGATCGACTGGTTGGAGGAGCTGGAAGACAAGTTCGAGCTTCTGGATGTCGAAGACTCGAAGAAAGTCGCGTGTGCTCAACTTCTACTTCGAATGAGCGTGCACGATTGGTGGGCTATGCAGAAACGGACTATTCGACGTGAAGACGGGACGACGGTGATCTCCTGGACTACATTCAGAAATGCATTCATGACCGAATATCTTTCTGCAGCCGTACGACAGGAAAAAGAAAATGAATTTATGCAGTTGAGGCAGGGGAACATGACAGTGCGACAGTATGCGGCTGAATTCAACAAACTTGCCAAATTTGCCGGAAACTATCTACCTACCACTGTAAGTCGAGCTCGACGATTTGAAGTGGGCCTGCGTTCTACTATCCGTGCTCACGTTTCGGTGCCTGAATACACAACTATGGGCTAGGCACTCAACCATGCCCTCCGTCTGGAGTTCGAGTATCCTCCTGCTACTACCGGCGCTGTTCACTTTAATAACAAACGCCATAGTAATGCGGGAGGCAATAATGTACACAAGCGTCAAAACCGCGGCAACGGAGGCGACAACCAGACGAAGGATCGAGTAGTCTACACTTTCTGCCACAAGGAGGGGTACTTGGTCAACGAGTGCCGACTGAAGAATGGTGCGTGCCTCGGGTGCGGTCGAACCGACCACATCGTACGCAACTGTCCGGAGAAGCCAAACCAGCGCCCCCAACAACACCATCAGAACCGAGGCCAAGCACCTCGGGCTCCTCCGACCGCACAACCGAATGGCCAAGACCGTCGCCCCAATGCTCAGGGCCGCGTCTACGCCATGACTCGAGACGAAGCGTTCGCATCTGATATAGTCGTGACAGGTATACTGTAATTCAATAATAAACCTGCTCGTGTATTGTTTGATTCAGGTGCCACGCATAGTTTTATATCGGCAGACTTTGCCGTCGAGCACAAATTTTTTCTGACACCGCTGGGCCTCGATCTCACTGTTAACGTACCGTCGGGCATGCCACTACTTGTAAATTTAGTCTGCGAAGACAGAATTATCTGTATAGGTGGTCTAAAGATCAGTCTTGATGTGATAGTTCTAGATATTAAGGACTACGACATCATTCTGGGGATGGATTGGCTCGGTCCGTGCAACGCAACCATAGACTGCACTGAAAAGAGGGTCACATTCCGTATACCTGGAGTGCCTGAATTCTGCTACTCGTGTGGTGAGGCGTCGTCGACCTGCATGGTGATCTCCGCAATATCTGCTCGACGGATGCTGTATTCCGGGTGCGAAGGCCATCTAGCTTCCGTTCGAGACATGCGACAGGATGGTACAAATGCGGATCAGACCGACGTTGTGGCAGAATTCCCCGATGTGTTCCCGGACGAGCTATCCAACATTCCGCCCGATCGAGAGATTGAGTTCACTATCGATACATTCCCCGATACCCGACCGATCTCGAAAGCCCCATACAGAATGGCCCCTGCAGAGCTTAAAGAACTCAAAGTGCAGTTACAAGAGTTGCTCGACAAGAGATTCATTCGACCCAGCATCTCGCCCTGGGGAGCGCCCGTGCTGTTTATCAAGAAGAAGGATGGCTCTATGCGTCTTTGTATCGACTACCGCGAGCTGAATAAAGCCGCTGTTCGGAACAAATACCCCTGCCCCGCATAGACGATCTGTTTGATCAGCTTCAAGGAGCTACGGTGTTCTCTAAAATTGATCTGCGCTCGGGTTACCATCAACTCAAGATCAAGCCGGACGATGTGCTAAAGTCTGCCTTTCGCACTCGTTACGGCCATTACGAATTCCTGGTAATACTGTTCGGCCTAACGAATGCCCCTGCTGCTTTCATGGATTTGATGAATCGAGTGTTCCGACCATTCCTCGACAAGTTTGTAGTAGTCTTCATCGACGACATACTCGTCTACTCGAAGAATAAGCAGCAACACACTGAGCATCTACGGACCGTGTTTCAGACCCTTCGAGAAAATCAGTTGTATGCGAAGCGAAGCAAATATGAATTTTGGCTGAGTAGCGTCACATTCCTCGGACACATCATTTCAGCTGAAGTCATTGCGGTCGACCCAAAGAAAGTTGAAGTCGTTGTTGATTGGAAGCAGCCAACGTCCGTCGGCGAGATTCAAAGTTTTCTTGGCTTAGCGGGATACTACCGACGCTTCGTGAAAGACTTCGCGAAGATCGCATCGCCCCTGACTCGCCTCACCCAGAAAGGAGTCGCATTTGACTGGTCAGACGACTGCGAAGCTTCATTCCAATAATTAAAGCAACGGCTCATCTCGGCCCCGATACTCGCACTTCCAGAAGGGACTGAGGGTTTCCAGATATTCAGTGATGCGTCTGGTCAGGGCTTGGGGTACGTGCTGATGCAGCGGAACAAGGTGATATCTTTTGCTTTCCGACAGTAAAGCTGCATGAAAAGAACTACCCTACTTATGACCTGAAGATAGCGGCGATTATGTTTGCGCTAAAATTGTGGCGTCACTATCTCTATGGTGTGGCGTGCATGATCTATACCTATCACACGAGCCTCAAGTATCTATTCACGCAGAGGAAACTGAACTTGCGGCAGAGGCGTTGGCTTGAAATGATCAAGGATTATGACTTGACTATCGACTATACGTCGGGAAAGAGAAATGTTGTGGCGGACGCTCTGAGTCGGAAGTACATAGCCTCGCTATCCATCGACCGCAGATTGCTACGTGACCTAGAAGAGATAGGCATCGAACTCCGAGTCCGATTCCGGAATGTGTAATTGGCAAAGTTGTAGTTAGAGCTGAGCTTGCTTGAAAAGATCAAGACTGTTTAGAAGGACGATCCGTACCTGAAGAAAATGCGAGAGCTAATCTCGACGGGCAGGACGACCGACTTTACGGAAGATGAAACCGGCATGCTTCGATTGAAGGGTAGGCTATGCATTCCGGACGATTCAGAACTTAGAAAGGAGATACTATCGGAGGTGTACTATGCAAAATATACCTTGCATCCCGGTAGCACGAAGATGTACAAGGACCTCCGCACGAACTTCTGGTGGCACGGGATGAAAAGAGATGTGGCACTTTTCATGTCGTATTGCATGGCCTGTCAGCAAATAAAAACTGAGCACCAGAGACCGGACGGAAAGATGCAGAATCTGGCGATTCCGGAATAGAAGTGGTCGCACGTTTGCATGAATTTTATTGTTGGTTTGCCAAAGATGTCACAAAAAAATGATGCCATCTGGGTCATCGTCGATCGACTAACCAAGTCAGCGCACTTTATTGCCATCAAAGTTACTTGGAGCGTTGATCGCCTGGCACAGATTTATCTTGATGAGATAGTACGGCTGTACAGAGTTCCAGTATCCATCATCTCCGATAGGGATTCACGGTTCATGTCGCGATTCTGGAGTAGCCTTCAGTCGGCGTTGGGTACCAAGTTGCAGTTCAGCTCAGCTTACCATCCTCAGACCGACGGCCAAACGGAGCACGTCAATCAGATTCTCGAAGACATGCTACGACTCTACGTAATTGACTTCAAATCAAGCTGGAACAATCATCTACCTCTGGCCGAATTTGTATACAACAATAGCTATTAATCCAGCATCCAAATGGCGTCGTATGAAGCCTTGTACGGGCGTAAGTGCCGATCACCCATTTGCTGGGACGAAGTCGAAGAGCGGCAGATTCTCGGCCCGGAACTGGTGGAACAGACCGTGCAGAAAATTCGGCTTATTCGAAACAGACTAAAGACTGCGCAGAGTCGTCAGAAAAGCTATGCAGACGTTCATCGTCGACCCCTCGAGTTTCAAGAAGGCGATCACGTATTTCTCAAAGTGTCGCCCATGCGGAGAGTTACTCGATTCGGCGCAAAGGGGAAGTTGAGTCCGAGATTCGTTGGACCGTTCGAAATACTCGAATGGGTCGCCCCAGTGGCCTATAAAATTGCCCTACCGTCGGCGCTTGAAGGTTTACATAATGTCTTCCACGTCTCTCAACTGCGAAAGTACGTGCACGACTCGAGCCACGTGGTAGATTCTGGCCAGCTAGATCTAAAGTCCGACTTATCCTACGTTAAAGAGCCAGTTCAAATCTTAGAACGCAAGGATAAGCTGCTGCGAAATCGAGCGATCCCTCTCGTCCGCGTCCTCTAGAAGAACCATTCGGTCGAAGAGTCGACGTGGGAGCTTGAATCGAAAATGAAGAAGAAATTTCCTTCGTTGTTCTCGTAGAGGTAGGTTATATCCTTAAAGTTTCAAGGACGAAACTTTTTATTAGTTGGTTATGGTGTAGTGCCCCATCCCTACATCGTGCCCCGTTTCCGTCTACGGGGTACGCAAGAAAGGAATACTGTCTCTATCGATTCGGTCGGGACCGATAGGTCAGAATCGGTCGAGTCGATCGAACGGGAACGGTTGAATTAAGCTTCATTCCACATTATAGAATGGCTTCTTCGTAACCAAGTTCCATATTCAGCGGGTTGCGCCTCGAGGATTGGCTCTGCAGCTGAGTCGGGAGAGACCTCCTGTTGCTCTCATTTTTATGTCGTACTTGATTTAGCTTTGGCTTTGGTTTTCGTGATTGCATTTTCGTGAATGTTTTCCGAATGGGTTTCGGAACCAAGTCCCATATTCAGCGGGTTGCGCCTCGAGGATTGGCTCTGCGGCTGAGCCGGGAGAGACCTTCCGTTGCTCTGATTTTCATGCCGTACTTGATTTGGCTTTGGCTTTGGCTTTCGTGAATGCATTTTCGTGAATGTTTTCCGAATGGGTTTTCGTGACTTACGTTTTCGAGCTTCGCATTTATATCGAATTTTCTTGAATTATACAGTGTTCTAATCAGTTGCTTATGCGATTGCAGGTGATCACGTAGGCGACGTCAGTGCAGCCAACCGGTCGCTCGCTTGAAGCAAGGCTAAGGCGAGTGGCTGACCTCCTTCGTCTCGTCCCTCTACTTCAAAAACTCAATATGTGAAGTAAAATGAATGTTTGTCATAATAGTGTAGAATCAAAGAAATTGTGGTACGAATCTTCACGAAACACTTGCTATCGAACTGTCGATATTGAAAATAGAAAACGTGTTTTCTTATGCAAATTCACTTAGCCTATGCAAAACAATGAATGAATCGATTAACGTTTATCGCAACGATACGGCTAAGTAAGCAAATCGACTAAGTTCAAAAGAAAACGGTCATTGGACAACTTTTTGACAAGGTGTAGTTTCCTCGAACGGTTGCCTAGGCCAAGGGATCGATTCGGCCCGGGAGGAACGAGTATAGCTAGTGCCAGCCTTTCATCGACGTAGGTTAGGCGGGAACTTTCGCACAGGGCTCGCTACCCGCCGCGAAAGGGTCGCCGTCTAACCAAGCTATTGTCTGAGATGGCTTGACATTGCCAGTGGCCTTCACACCCTTTCACTGCTTAACAAATGTACGGGACACGGGATGGATATGATATACGCTTAATGTTATACAATTTCATATGCTTGCCTAAAAATATGTTGACATGCAATTGATCAGGATGTTTAGAAAGATCATGTAAAAGGCTAGCTAACATGTTTATAACACTTCTTGAATCAAATGCAGTGCTTGGATTAAATTAGCCATTCGCCAGTACATGTGTTCGTACTGAACCTCGCTCTTTGCAGGTCCCGCGAACCAGGAAGGACGCGCCAACTAGCTCGGCGACGTTCGTGACTTTTGAAGCTTCGGCCGTGCGTCGAAGACTTTGCCCGCGACTCTACTTTTGAAGGCTCTCAACAGTCCAAGGAAGATGACTCAGCGTCCCTCCCATCCAGGTCACTGGAGTACTTTGTTGTATTTGAGGGATGTGTGTAATGTATGGAGCGGCTATCTCATCGGCACTCTTTTGTAGTCGAGTCATGTTGTAGCCCGTGCGTTATGAGTCTTGTACTAGAGTCTGTAAAAGATGTTCATTATCAATAAAGAATCAAGTTTTCTTTACTTAATATGTGATTCAATTTGTCTGCGTACTCTCTTAGATCTCGTGTCTCGGATTACCTTATGACTATGCCTTGTGCGATCGCAAATTAGGTTCGCACGACATCACGCCCGGGGGACGACTATCGATTCGAAGGAATCGGGGCGTGACATATTTCTAGCCGTTATAATTCCTGGTCCGAACAATCCCAAGAGGAACATTGATGTGTACTTACAGCCTTTGATAGATGAGTTGAATCAGTTATGGGAAGTAGGCGCTAACACGTACGATGTTTCCAGGAAGCAAAATTTTCAGATGAAGGTAACCCTTATGTGGACCATCAATGACTTTTCGGCCTATGAAATGTTATCTGGATGGAGCACTCATGGCCGTCTCTCATGTCCCTATTACATGGATCGTACTGAGGCATTCCGCTTGAAACACGGAGAAAAATCGTACTTCTTTGATTGTCATCGACAATTTCTACCAAAAGATTATCCGTTCAGAAGGAACATGAATGCATTCCGTGTCGGCGTTGTAGAGAAGGGTGATCCACCGCCAAGGTGGTACGGAGCCACGATATAGGAGAAGGTTAGAGATTTTCCAAGTGCTATCGAAGATCCTACAACTGGGTACAAGTGCGATGGATTTGGTAGAGATCATAACTGGATAAAGAGGAACATATTCTGGGATCTGCCATATTGGAGTACCAATCTGATTAGACATAATCTTGATGTCATACATATTGAGAAGAATGTGTTTGATAACATAATAAATACTGTGATAGACATAAAAGGAAAAACGAAAGACAATCCCAAGGCCAGGTTGGACTTAGAAGAAATATGCAAACGCCCTGCGTTGTATTTGATAGAGGAGAATGGAAAACAGTTCCTGCCGAAGTCAATTTTCTTACTGGACAAGAAGGATAAAGTGAGACTTTGTCGGTGGATCCAGGGCCTAAAATTTCTAGACGGATGTGTGTCAAATCTGAAAAGATGTGTCGATCCGAAGAAAACAAATTGACGGGTATGAAGAGCCACGATTGTCACGTATTCATGGAGAGGTTAATTTCGATTGCATTTTTGGAATTCTTACCGCAGGCAGTTTGGGATCTATTAACGGAGCTTAGCATATTCTTCAGGGATCTTTGTTCTAAGAAATTGCTCGTTGATCGTCTAGAAAAGCAAGAGAAGGACATTACGGTAACACAGTACAAGCTAGAGAGGGTGTTTCCTATGGATGTACCCGTTCGAGCAACATTTGAATCACCTAAAAAAAGGTGAAAAATAAGGCACGGGTCTGTAGGAGCGTAAAAAGTACTTCATAAGCCAAGTCAAAGAAGTTACGGACTTTACGCAAAGACAGACTCTACGCAAGGCTCATTAAAAGACTTTATTAAGTCAGATTCAATGTTCTACGTGAGCTGTTTTACGCGAGAACCATTCTTAGCTTTTAAGCGAGAGACAGGCTGTCAGGCTGCATTTAATGCGTGTGATTTTGATCTGAGAAATTAAGTTTTTGACAGAACAGTGCACAGAAGCCGAGAATTTTTTTTTACCAAATCCAACGCTTGTCGTTTAGTATGCAGATGGGCTACTTTACGCTCAAGAGACTACTTCTTTTACGCACGAAAGCTATTCGAGCTTTTACGGTCAAGGCTTTTGTGCGCGTAGAGTTTATTTGAGCTAATTATACGCTCAAGGCTACTTTTCAGCCACTTTACGCAAGAAGTTAATTTTGAGTTATTTTACGCTCAGTCTACTACTTTACGCAGGAAGTATATTTTGGGTCATTTTTACGCCCAATCTTTTCTGGCTACATGAGAACGTAGTCTGCTTATGTGGCTTTCATGCCACACTTATCGAGGAACGTGTGTACGTGCTCTCCCCATTTTGTTGAAGTAATAGGACACGTGTCATCACGCGTAGAGGTTGATTTTCATCGTGGGTGACAGTTACTTGCGTAGAGACCCAATTATGTTACTTTTTACGCACAGAGGGTCCAGTCTATAAATAAACTTATTTTTTTAACACAAAGGGAGATCAAGGGAGATATACAGAAGAGGAGATTCTGAGAAAACTCATACTTTCAGAGGATATTCCCAGAAGCATTTCTTCAACTTTTTCTCAAGAACAGGGTGAAGCAAAGCAGAAAAGCATTCGACTGTGCCATCAGTGCCGTTGCAGCAAAGTAGGAAAGCATTCATCTTCTACAAGCAGTTCTCTTCATCATCATCGTGTGGTCAAAGAAACAAAATGATCGCTCTCAGATCAGACTTCCATAGCAGTACTTCCCAGAAACAATTTGTACTTTTATACTTTTTCTCGTTTTCTTTCAAAAGCCAATTTTATGCATTTTGTTAAGTAAAACAAAATGGCGACTCTGCTGGGGACGACTTTCTCCTCTGACGAGAAAGCAATTGCTCAATATGATGATGTGTCGGTCGGATCGACAAAGAAGACTCTGGTTGTTCACTTCGACCAGACTGCTTATGAAGAAATGCTCCGAACTGGGGGTAGTACTCGCTGCTCCAATGTTCAAAAATCGCAGAAGGCACGAAAAGTTTGGATTTCTAAATCCAAAGCATCCTCGGATCTCCCTGCTGTCTCTGAAGGCAAAGGAATCCTTTCCACTCCTGTTGTGGAGGCTCCCGTCTGTGACGAAGCAGTCTCCACTTCAGTGATATGCCCCGGGCGTAAAAATCAGTCTCCCGTCTGTGACGTGGTAGACTCCCAAGTTTTATGCTCTGTACGTAAAAATTAGTCTTCCGTCTGTGACGTGGTAGACTCCCAATTTTTACGCTATGCGCGTAAAAATCAGTCTCCCGTCTATGACGTGGTAGACACACAAGTTTTACGCTCTACGCGTAAAGGTAAATCTCCCATCTATGACATGGCAGATATTTATGTTTTGCGCTCTACGCGTAAGGGTAAATCTCCTGTCGGTGACATGGTAGATAAAGTTCACAATGGTGCCTTTGCATCTAAAGTGAATTTGTCTGCACGCATGCAGCATAAAAATAAGAATAATATTGTTGGTAAAACTTCAGTTTTTTACCAACAACCTTCTTACACTACTTTACGCAAGGTACCAAACCTTCAGATTATGCGTAATGCTGATGGAGTCCTTTGTGCACAAAAATCTCAGGATTTACGCACGTAACTCCAGGCTCGTAAAAATGTACAGTTTGGTTCTGCTAATGCAGCCAGTAATCTTCTTTATTCGCAAGGGACCAAACGTTTCTTTGTCCCAAATATAATAAAGAAGACGACTCCTTCTACTCCTTCTGATTTACGCGAGTTGCTCGTACAAAAGCGTAAAAATAGAAAATCTCCTGTGACATTCCCCAAAGAACCATCATTGTGAGGGTCACCAGATTGTAATCAAATGTTGCTGTTCGACTTCTAAACGGTTAGTTTTTGACCGATTAAGCTACAATGTGCCTCAGCAATCAGTTGATGACCAAGAACATGAGTTGTCTTATGCTTCAGTCAATATGGCATCTCATGTCAATAGAGGACGACGTCCAAGGCGTAATTCGTCCCAGACTCCTAGTCAACAACAGTTTAACCGACTCCTTGATACTTTTGAAGGGGTATATCAGCATACCCGGTCAAGAAGTCAAAGACAGTTGTAATCTTCAGATTCAGAAGCTGGGAGTACCCAGTCTTTGGAATCAGAAACTGATAGCATTGATTCATACCTCTACACCAATCCCTCTGTATGTTCAAGGGAGGTTGAATCCTATACTATCGGAGATGAACCGGAGATGTCAACTGCTAATACAGAACAACGTCTCTCTGCAATTGAGCAATCACTAAAGGACATGCTTGCCATGATACAAAGTATGCATCAAATAATGATGACTCAGCAAACTGTTCAGCTGGCAGTAGTAACACCTGTACAGGTAGCAGCACAAACTCAAGATAGTCAAAGGATTGATGTACCTTTGAATAATCTTAGTCAAGAGCCTGCTGTCAATCAAAATTCTGCATCTACAGATCCTCTCATTCCAGAAGATGTACCACCTCCGGTAGGGGTTACGGTACATCCATCAACTATTCAATCGAATGTGCTTCCTCAAACTAGTGAAGCTATTCAAGTAGTGCGTGAGCTAAAAGAACAGTTTGAAGTTCTGAAGCACAAGGATCAGCTCTAGAGGTTAGGGATTAAGCAACCTTATCCTCCTCATTGGAATGATGTACCATTTTCTCCAAAATTCAAGCCACAATCGATGGTGTTATTTGATGGAAAGGCTTCTCCCAGTCAATATATCAATTATTTTGATATTATGACTGTGCATCTGTAGAAGAATGATGCTCTTCTTACTCGAGTTTTCATCTGGTGTTTGACAGGTTCACCATATGACTGGTATCGCAGTCTACCCGACAATTTTATATCGTCTTTTGACGAATTCAAAACAATATTTCTCTCCCGCTTCTATGAGGGAGGAATGGATATGAATATGTCCTCCTTAATTGAAATCAAACAAAAGGAGAAGGAAGATACCCGGACGTTTATCGAACGTTTCCGACAGGCAACTTTGAAAATGCCTCCTGGTATGCCAGATTCAGCATTGATTGATACATGCAAAATGAATCTGCGACCAACTATTGCTGTCTTTACGGGCTCTCAATTCACAGATTGGACCTCA
The DNA here is from genome assembly GCA_029216955.1 of Iris pallida. Classification (NCBI taxonomy): domain Eukaryota; kingdom Viridiplantae; phylum Streptophyta; class Magnoliopsida; order Asparagales; family Iridaceae; genus Iris; species Iris pallida. Next base: position 5,863,738 of record JANAVB010040220.1, read on the forward strand.
TTTATTATAGCAGCAGTTTCAGCCGAGACCAATGGTAGGTTGGCTCGTGAACATGGGATGATCTTTGCTTCAGAAGACAAAGAAAAGAAAGCCTCTTCAGGTAATAATTTCGGCAATCGTAATGGAAAAGGAAAAGAAACCCTAGTGGTTAATCTTTCAAAATCCAAAATGACGCCAAATAATCTGGAGTCTTCCAAACCAAAAAAAGAATATTCTTTTGATGACTGTGATATCCCAGGGATATTCCAATATCTTGTAAAGAGTGGCAAACTCCAGATTCCAGAGCCAAAAAGACCTAATGAGGTGAATCTGATTGACAATCCCAAGTATTGTATCTATCATAGATACATAAATCATCCTACCAAGGCTTGCTATGTTTTAAAGAAGAAAATCCAAGAGTTGATAAATGCTAATGCCATCGCTTTAACCAATGATGAGCATACGGTTACAACTAATATGATTTCTCTTCAATTTGAAGGTTTTCCTCCATAGCAAGTTCCAGATGGGATTGACCCAATTCCAAATACGACAATGAAGATTGTAAATCTCCCGCCAGCTAAAGAGCAAAGTAAAGGATTATTGCCTCTCACATTAAAAAATGGTGAAATCATGTGGGTACACCCTGATTTAGTACCTGAAATGGAGAATGAAGGTAAAACTTCAAAATCCAAGAAAGATAGGAAAGTCAAAACCTACAATATGATTTCTTATGTTGTTACTCCAGATCATGATAATTTGGATCATCTTTGGGATGGCATTCCTTTGGAGGATAGGCTAAGGGCTTTGAATATATGCCCTCCAAGTTTGGCTCCTCCTACCAAACTCAAACTTACTCATCAGCAATGGTTAGCAATGAGTAGTGTCCCCTTATACAGGGCACAACAAGTCTTTGCTGCTTATGAGAAAGCTCCTGTAGGAATTTTTCCTCTTGTCCCGAATATCCCTACTCCTGTGGCTACAGAGGTCTCTGTTTCTTCTTCCTCTATTGAATCATCTATTGAAAGTCTGCTACCCACTCATATGTACAGGCAACAATCAGTCCATCTCATGAAAAAGATGGGCTATGACTTTCAAAAGGCGGAAGGCTTGAACTATGATAAAGGAATGCGACTTCCTTTACAAATTCAAGGTCAAAAATCCACTGTTGGATTGGGATTTGAGGTCCCTCATAAAAATCATCGCAAGAAGAAGACTAAGGGAAAGAAGATTAAAACCTGTAATATGGTACTTCATTCTCCTTAGTCAGAGGAAGAAATCTTTGCTGGTACAAGATCTGGGAAAGAGTACCATAAAGATTATGAGAAAACTTCTAAATAAGCGGAAGATGTTGTTGAAACACTACCAGCTCAACCATCTCCTGTTCCTACTGAGGCAAGACCTAAATCATCTGTGATTGAGAAAGAGAAAGAGAAACAGAAAGTAGTATGCTTTGACGTCCCGCTGAAGTCTGCTTCAAATCAAGGGATGGTGATGAAGCCCTACAAGTTCGATATTCTAGCCTAACTAGCTAATACCCCGGCTAGACTTTCCATCTTTGAGTTGCTTCGTCTTTCTAAAGAAAGTCGAGAAACTTTGAGCGAAGCTTTGCTACAAGCGGATTCATGCTTAGCTCAACTCAAGAGTCCTGACAATATACCGGTGTCGTGTCCACAATGTCATAGTATGACGGAATCAATTCCTAACATTACCTTCACACAAGAAGATATGCTATTGAAGCATAATAAACATGACAGGCTTCTGTGTTATACAGGGTATATTGAATCTACTAAAATTGATAGGATTTATATTGATCCTGGGTCTTCTATTAGCATTATTCTTCAGAATATGCTACGACCCTTGAGGATTCCTACTAGTGATTTGACTTACACTAGTACAACAATAGTTGGTTTCAACTCTGGAAAGAGTAAACCATTGGAGAAGATTCGTCTGAAGATTCAAATTGGTGATCTTCGAACTATGGCGGCCTTTTATGTTATCAACTCAGATGTATCTTACAACATCCTCCTTGGAAGACCGTGGATACATGAGCATAATATTATGCCTTCAACTCTCCACCAATACTTCAAGTACGTAGATTTTCAAGGGATTGTGAAGACTGAATTCGTAGATATCAATCCTTTTAAGGGTGTTGAAGCCTATTTTTCTGATTCAATACTCTACAAACAGGAGCATGTGAAGGAGATATCAGATATGGCTGAAGATCGGTCACCTGCAGAAGATCAATCTGTCTTAGAAGATCCCCCGAAAGATCAACCTTTGAAGATTAAAGTCAAAGGTCGAATCCAACCTCAACCTGTCAATGACGAACTTTTGGTGATTAAGGTTAAAGGAAGAACTCGAGCTTCGTCTGAGGAATCCGTGAGAGTTCCAGTTAAGAGCCAAGTTCAACCTCTCATGATCAGGGTCAAGGGACGTACTTTTCGTACAAATGATCCAGAACCACTGATTATCAACCTTGGCAAGTCTACGCAGAAGACGGATGACGGTCCATTAATGATCAATCCAAAACGTAGTAGTCAGTTTGTAAATGATGTAAATATTAATCATTTTTTACTTTCTCATATTAATGAAGATTTCCTTTTGGAGTACATGGCTGTCAAATTTATTGAAAGAATGATTTTATCTGCTGATAATCAAAGTCATCAACATAAAAATGACATAAATACAGAGGAAACCTTATATATTAATTATAAGGAAAATTATTTTCCTCCTCATGTCGATGTTGGACCTTATGTTCAAAGGTTCTTAACATCTTCTCTATATCTTCTTCCTGTAGCCTCATCATCACAAGCTTGTGTAACTTATAGACGTCACGAAGAATCTTACTTTGTGATTCCGTCTAATAAAAAAACAAGCACCAAATTATGTTTGGCCTGGCTAGAAATATTCCTGTTACTCAGACAGATGATCTCAGAGAGAAAGATAAAGGAAGAATCCGAATTGACAAATATAGTCAACAATCTCTTAAGATTATCCAGAATATGCGATATGATTTAAAGACTATACAAGGTCTCAATCAAGGCAAAGGTAGACGGTTACCATTATGTGGTGATCCGTTTTACCAGAAAACCCGTCATGGGTTGGGATACGATCCATCCCACATGTTTAATGAAGATATATAAGAAAAATTTTCTTCCAGTTCCTTCGCAATCCTCAGATTCTGAAGAAATCTAATTTATCGAATTTGATACATCCCACATGTATAAAGAAGATATGGAAGAAGAATATTCTTCCAGTTTTTTTTATAATCCTCATATTCTGAAGGAAACCAGTATGTTGAATCTGAGTGCATCTTTTCAGTCAACATGGTTCAAACTGATGGTAAATCTGAGCCATTTAAAAATGATCCTTGGGCACAACAAATAGACACTCAATGGGAGCTTCATTTTGAACAGCGACAGCTACCTACAGAAGATGAAATTGTCCAGATTGACGTTGGAGACGGAACTACGTCTAAGCCAATATTCATCAGTAAAAACCTTTCTGAAGATGAAAAAAAGAGTTGGTACAACTGATTAAAGAATATATTGATATCTTTGCATGGAGTTATGAGGATATGTCGGGTCTAGATCCTAAAGTAGCTACTCATAAACTCAATATTCTTTCTAATGCCAAGCCTGTAAAACAACAGCAGCGATATTTTCGACCAGATATGATGGATGCAATTGAAGCAGAAGTCAAAAAGTTGATCACACGTGGCGTTGTTCGTGAAGAACAACACCCAGACTGGGTTGCCAACATTGTTCCTGTTATAAAGAAGAATGGAAAAGTCCGAGTTTGCATAGATTTTCGGGATCTTAATACAGCTTGTCCAAAAGACGAATTTCTACTTCCGATTACCGATGTCATGATAGAAAATACATGTGGTTTTGAACGCATGTCTTTCATTGACGGATTTTCAGGATACAATCAAATTAAGATGCATCCAGGAGATGAAAAGCATACCGTTTTTCGTACACCCCTTGGAGTTTACTGCTATACAGTTATGCCGTTTGGTCTAAAAATTGTCGGTGCTACGTATCAACGGGCCATGAGCAATATCTTTCAAGAACATCTACGAAAAATAGTTGAATGTTATGTGGATGATATTGCTGTCAAAAGTCGATCAAAAGATGATCATATTCAAGCCTTGAAGACAGTATTTGAGTTGATGCATCAACATCAACTGAAGATGAATTCTACAGTCTTTCTTAGGAGTTTCCAGTGGAAAATTTTTGGGATTTGTCATCACTTCTCAAGGTATCCATGTTGATCCTGATAAAATCAAAGCAATTCTTGAAATGCGTCCTCCACGCAATCTAAAATAACTACGCGGCTTCTAAGGTCGTATTGCTTATATTAGGAGATTTATATCCAATCTTTCTGGGAGATGTCAACCTTTCTCCCGTTTATTAAAAAAAGGTGTATCATTTGTTTGGGATGAAGCATCAGAAAGCCTTCAATTGCATCAAACAATACCATACAAATCCACATGTTCTGGTACCTCCAGTGGTAGAAAGACCATTTTTGCTCTATGTTCAAGCCTTAGATCATTCGCTTGGTGCTCTTCTTGCACAGACAAGTGATAAGGGTCATGAACAGATAATTTATTATCTTTGCCGAATGATGGTTGGAGCTGAACACAGGTATACTCCTGTGGAGAAAGAATGTCTGGCCTTGGTTTTTGCTGTTCAAAAGATACGATATTATGTGTCAGGACAAACTATTTATGTCATATCCAGAATAAATCCTATTCGGGTATTGATGAGAAAGTCGAGCATTCTTAACTCTAGGTTAGCCACCTGGGCGATGTTGCTTACTCCTTATGATATGGTCTATGTACCTCAAAAATCAGTGAAGGGTCAAGCATTAGCTGATTTCTTAGCTGCTCACCCTATACCTGAAACATCTAAGCTATATGAGGACATTCTAGATGAAGTCGTGGATTACAACATGACTTTGAGGGATGACATTTGGTAACTATACTTTGATGGAGCATCACGGGTTGGACCTAAAGGCAATATTGTCTCAGGAGTAGGTATCGTCTTGGTCTCTCCTGATAAGATGGTCATATACCGTGCTTATTCTCTTAATGAACCATACTCCAACAATGTGGCAGAATATAATGCTCTGCTAATTGGTCTTCAAGTAGCAAAACAATTGGACATTGAGTTCCTAGAAGCTTATGGAGACTCTCAACTGATTGTTAATCAGGTCAGAGGGACATATGAAGTCAAAAATCTTGACCTCATTCCCTATCATCAAGTTGTAATTGAATTGGTCCTTTCATTTAAAGGATTCTTTATCAAATTTGTACCACGTTCTTAAAATTTAGAAGCTGATGCTCTTGCTAGTTTAGCTGCAGACTTAGTTGTTCCAATTAGAAGACAAAATACCATTACTTTGTTGGATCGAGACTTATTCTGTGTCAAGAATAATTTGCATATCAAACAGAGTTATATTACAGAATCAAGTTCTCAGCAAAGGGATTGGAGAAGTCCATTCATTGATTATGCGGTTCATGAGATTTTACCTGAAGATCCAAAAGAAGCTGCATCAATCAAGAGACGATCATTTTGATTCTACTATAATTCTTCTTTGCATATGTTATATCGTCATTCTTATGACGGACTTTTGCTGCGTTGTCTCTCTGAGAGTGAAGCTAAGCAAACACTCCGTGAAGCTCATGATGGTGTCTGCGGTGCCCATCAACCTACAGGACCGTATCCGAAGAATGGGGTATTATTGGCCTTCCATGATAGCAGATGCTGTGGATTATGCCAGACGGTGTAAAGCATGTCAGATTCATGCCGATTTTATTCATCAACCATCTGAATTCTTACATCCTACAACGGCTTTTTGGCCTTTTGAAGCTTGGGGCATGGATATTATAGGTCCAATTAATCCTTCTTCTGTAAAAGGACATCGGTTTATCCTAGCCATAACGGATTATATCTCTAAATGGGCGGAAGCGGTTCCCCTTATTGAAGTAAAAACATCTAATGTGGTTAGCTTCATTAAACACCATGTCATTTATCGTTTTGGGATTCCCCGAAGGATAATCCATGACAATGGACCACAATTTGCCAGTCAGGCGTTTTATCGATTCTGCGATAAGAATCGAATCCAGAATATAGCTTCTACGTCTTATAATCCAGCTGTTAATGGTTTGGCCGAAGCTTTCAACAAGACAATCATTAAACTTCTCAAAAAGTTCGTCTCTTCTAATAAACGTGATTGGAATGAGAAACTTGGAGAATGTTTATGGGCTTACCGAACGACAGTCCGAACTCCTACTGGTTTTATACCATTCTTATTGGTTTACGGATGTGAGGCTGTTCTTCCACTGGAAATCCAGATTCCATCTCTTAGAATAGCCATTGCTAATGAGCTAACCTCGGAGAATAATGATCGCTTACGACTCCAAGAACTTGAAGGATTGGACGAGAAGCGTCTTCAAGCGCAACAGCACATTGAGTTACATCAAGCTCGCATATCTCGAGCTTTCAATCGTAAAGTTAAAAAGAGGGTATTTAAAGTCGGTGAGCTAGTTCTAGTTGTCCGAAGACCAATGGTGATGACTCATAAGAGCAAAGGAAAATTCTAAGCAAAATGGGAAAGTCCATATGTAGTCGAGACAGTCTTCTCTAATGGTGCCTATAGGTTGTCTAAACCTAATAGAGATTTGCTCATGATGCCAATTAATAGCAAATTCTTGAAGAAATATTATGTCTGAATTTTTTCTTTATTTTCCAGCTACCAATGTTTGGTTAAGCTGATTATTTGTCTCCTAAAAGAGAATTTTGATCTTCTGTCTTACCAGCTGATTAAAAAAAGATTTATTATTTATCATGTTCTCATGACATCTGAATAAATATTAAGTCTACTTCTTTCTTATCTATCATGTCCATATGACCTCTGAATAGATATTAATCTATTTTTCTTTAAGTTATTACGATCTGTCACGTTCATATTACCTCTGATAGTATTGTACACTCTAAAAAGAAAACAAAATTAATTATCTATCATGTCCACATTACCTCTGGATAGATATAATTTATTGACTTTAGAAGACTTGTCATGTCCATACTACCTCTGATAAGTGTTTTCTATCTCATACCTATTGTTTAAATTCAAAATAAATAATAGGGTCACAAAACAAATATTTTATTCGTTTCTTGAAAATATTACAGAATGAAAAAGACAGAAGAATACAAAATTCTGTATTAAATGCAAAAATGCCTAAGGCGGAGCAGATACATCTTCGAACAGTTTTTGCAGCTCTGCTAGACGCTTCTCACAAGAGCTCAGCACAGTTGCAGTAGCTATGGTGCGTCGAGTTTCTGGAGTACAAAGATCGGAGAAAGAGGAGTAGCAACAGGCTTTGCTGCAATGATAACACCTACAAAAATTAAGCAAAATAAGTTAATATACAAAATCATAATACATAATTTTGTATAGATTTTGTGTAATTTATATTTACCTGGAGTAGGTGCAGGACGTGCCAAAAGTTTGTCATAATCTTGATCCCATTCATCATCATCGAAGGCAAGAGTCGGTTCATCTGATGGGATGGGCTCTGGATCAACAGTATGTGTAGTGGCGGTATCCTCAATAGCTTTCACCTTTTATGGCAAAATCATATGAAGCAGAGAGCTGAGACGTCCAGGAGATAGGAGCCCCACAGCTTCTGTTGATGCTGCTGGTTGGGATGCCGAAGATCCTTCTCCAGGATGAGCTGAAGAAGATGCAATGTGTTGAGGCTCCTCGACTGGAGTTTCGCTCTCTGGAGTTGCGGCTCTATGTCTAGAAGGCCCTTTGACAGTGAACTTCTTCTTTTTCTCTGGGAGGGTAACAGTTGCATCTGATTTTTGCTTCCGGGTTTTGCTGATAATAATTGGTCCTGCAGCTATTTCCCCAGCTCCCGTAGGGATTACTTCCAGATACTCATCTGGAACAGCAGCGTCATCGGGTATGTCTGAAGGTACCCTGACTGGTTCTTCGACGTTCCCTTCCTTGGGCCATCGAAGACTCCCCTTCATATTATAACCATGTGCGAAGGAGAGAATGGATGCATAAAAGTAAGCATACGTATGAAGTATTCGTAGCTCGGTTGTACTTGTAGCAGTTGATACCCGGAATCTAGCACCGGTACAAGCAGTGCTAAAGTATCTCCATGCTCTTACACCATCAATTAACTTCCCATAATGATAGAAGCTGGTGGAGGGATTACCAACGTGAAGTTGGTCATATCCAAACTGACGAGCGAACCGACTTGGTAGATACGGTTCGAGCGCATAGTTGTCTTCATTCCTATACATCAGATGTGAGGGTCTGATACACATTAGCTATTTGAAAACTGGCACAGGTAATGAAGTCCTCCCTTCCCCTCTATCTTCAAATTATATACCGAGGCAGTCAGCTGAAACTTGTGGTCTTGTGCAAAAAAGTTCCATCCATGAGAATAGTTTAGTACTGCTCGAGTATCTGCCACTGTAGTTGCAGTCCACGTAGCTTTATTGAATTTCTGGAGGAAGACCTCTGCATTATCTCCAGGGCCTGATGGCAACAAACTGCAGTTATGATGCAATAGCCAGTCCATCAGATAAGTATAAGGCATCTCTACCCCAGAGAATTCTTTTCGGTGAGGAGCATTGTTGATTAGTTCATCATCAAAGGTCCGCAAACCTGCATTTATTCGACACACCATTGGCGATAGCAGGTTGATTCTGACCTTGAACACCAAATGTACTGCCGGCCATAATACGTTTCGATAAATTCTGTCAGCTGTGCTAATCCCTGGCACGACCCATCTCTGCAGCCACAGAGAAAGAAAGCCTGCCAACAAGGCTTCCCTTGATATCTTCTGACTGCCATGCCTCAGGTAGCTTAAGGTTTCAGTCCCCGCAGGGATGTCTCCAATCTTAGTGGTCAGATACTGGTCCGAAGACTTATGTGTGATCATCAAATTATGGATCAAATCTGAAGGAATTATTGAACAAGGGTTGATGGTTGGAGCCTTGTTTTCTTGGAATCTCCCTTGGTCGTTCTTCGATATCCTATTCTCGTGGTAGAATAAATAGGTTGTCCATTTATTAGTATATGCCAAATGCGACCCACTTTCATACATAGTGGTGCAAATTAGATAATGGCACATTAATTCTTGATACACTTTGACTAGATCAGGATTTTTCTCGCTGATCTCTGCTAGTTCCCGGTTGGAGGGAACATACTCTTCATAGGAAGCTTCACCCATCGGCAGCTTAAAGATGAATTGCATCTCGTGCAGTGCAAAACCCATCTCACCTAGTGGGGTTGCAAAAGTTCCTGTTGAACTGATATACAACTCCATCAGAGCCAAGAACAGGTTACTGTTTATTAGTATACCCTGACTCGTGGAGGCTACTGCTTCATAAAGGCCGATGGCTTCCAGATCCGTCTTGAAGTTCTTCATGATCCAGGCACTAAGTTGGATCCAGTTCTGATTATAAGGAGTCAGCCATCCTGGTAGCCTAGGATTGGCATGAGGATATAATACTGAGAGCTTCATGAACTTGTTAATGAACATTGGGGTCTGTACCGGTTGGATCAGAGCTGAATCTTCACTCGGTATGAATCTAGGCAATATACCAGAGAAAGGGACGACACCACCACTAGGAGTACTGATGTGGTAGCCCATTTCGTTGGCCCCATCCCTCTTGAAAATAATCCTGCCCGGTCTACCATAACTGTTGGGAGTCAGGTTCCATAGCATCTGTCTTGGATGAGTAGCATAAACGAATGCAGATAAGGGATAATCTCTGGCCATATCGGGGAGATACATTGCCCTCTCTCCAAACTTAAACACCCAAGCCTCCTTCTTGGGGTGTGTTTGTGATTGAAAATCTATAGCGTCCCCAAACATGAAGGCAGGCTTCAAAAATTGTTGGTCATCTAGCGATACCGGCAATTCTCCATTTATCATTGACAACAACATTCTGTCCCCCTGAGCAGCTATTAGCTGTTGTCTCCCTTCAGGGTATTGTGGATCCGATTGAGGGAATTCCACATGGGACAAATTCTCCAAGTAGTTTGAGCCCACCATACCAGCTGGTGAGCCGAATATTTCTGCAAGAGGATGAATTTGCAAGTCCACTGCCAAAAGAAAAGGAAAAATCAAGTTAGTAAAAATCTAATTTGAATTTTTACGCAGATGACTTAGTCTGAATTTTACGCATAAAAATTAAAGACTCTGTTCTAGAGAGCTTGACTATGCAAACTTTACGCTTATGCGCAAAAATTAAGTTGATAAAATTTTTAAGTATAAAAGTTTTTTGTTTTACGCAAAGTCTTTCACTTGTGATTTTACGCTGGCACGAATGAACGTGAGCATATTTTTGTTATTCATATTTTACGCTGGCACGTATTGACGTGAGCGTATTTTGTTTTTACGCTGGCACGTATTGACGTGAGCATATTTTGTTTTTACGCTGGCACGTATTGTCGTGAACGTATTTTGATTTTTACGCTGGCACGTATTGACGTGAGTGTTTGCCATTAAAATCTTTTGAGCAAATTTCAATTACAAACAGAACAGTGTTACAATGTAGGACTTAGACGTAGTCCTAGGAGTACACTTTTGTTTATCTGGGTCCCTTGTGCCGATGGAGCGAGTGGTAATGCGTTGACTCCGTTGACGAACTGACGACGGTTCTCGGTTCTCTGAAGGTCTGAGTTGCTCTGGGTGCCGGAGCTTACGGAGAGGAAGAAGACGTTGAGTGTCTGTATCTGCCTTTATGTGTGTATTCGTAGGTCTGTCTCTGTATATGTACGTCGGTGTGGAAGAAGGAAATGATCCCTCAATTTATATCTTGCAGGCTGGCTGCTTATGTGCGCATATGTAGGATACGTCTGTTTGTGGGGATGCCACGTGGTGATTGCTGATGGAGGCGCATGGGCGATGTGCTCTGATTGAGGAGTTGAATCCTTCATGTTGCCTTTGTGGGCTGCGACCGAGCTGACACGTAGCAATGGAGAGGATCTTTCAGTTGCTGAGATCTTGGGTGATTAGCACCCCTTCATAGGCTAAATCGAGTCAAAGAACACGTGTCGTAGGTCCATGGCTCAAAGATCTCGGATTTGGTGGAGGATGATCAGATAGGATGCGCCTGGGATTGGGCGCATTAGGAGACTTTGGCTTGTAACCTTTAGGAGTCACGAACCAGTCTGGGCGCACGGCTTTTGAGGCGCATACGAGGCTTCAGTAGTGACTTGACTTCTGTCTTTAGGGATCAGAGAAAAGTTCGAGGCGCACGACTTTTGAGGCACATGCAGAGATTTGGACGCATAGCTGCGGAGGCGCATGCGAATGGTTGGGCGGCCACGTGGCTTGTAATCGCCGGAGGAAAGTAATGATGATGCTGACGTCGACGACGCTTCGTCTTCTGAAAAAGCTGTCAACTGTTCAGTCCTCGGGGGACGTGCTGCCAACTCTGTCAGACTTCAGCATTTAATGTTCTTGACAGGTGATGGGCCTTTGAATGGGCGCATCGATCTGTATTCCACTAGGCGCATGGGGACGCATGGGGGCGCATCCTCATAAGGCACTTGGTGCGGATGGGCGCATCTGTATGATGTGCGGTTTGACCGGCGCATCCGTTTTGCATGACACGTCTTTATTGGTCCGACTGTTACGTTCTTCGAGTGCTTTAAATAGCCGTTTCTTGGCCGAATTTTGAAGCATCAGGTTCATCACCTATTTAATGCAAATTCATTGCACGGGATTCGGAGAGCCATCCACTTGGCACATGGGTTTGATTTGCCCGGCCTATAAATAATGGCATGGAGAGAGTTTGCTTCTCGTTCTCTCACGTCCTCCTGAAATGAACTTGTTTGCTCGAGGACATTCTGTTGACGAGATGCTCCCAAGGGTAAAGATGCGACATATTGTCTTCATTGATGCACTTGAAGGTGACTGTTACATCTAAAAGTCGGAGTTGATGGCTTCTGAGGCAAACGGAAGGTGCCTGTTGCATCCAAAGATTGGGATGCTCGAGCCTCATCTCCGTTATGCTGGAAGAGCCGCAGATCGGAATTGTGGTGCTCCGATCATCTTCCTTGGGCTTTGGGAGAGCTCCTCCTCCCGCTAGAGTGGGTGTTGCCCATTCTGGTTGGGTTGAAAGCTGCTCCTTTAGCCGTGGGTCGATTGCGGTGCTCTCCTCTTCCTTGGTTTGGAGAGCTCTTCCTCCAGCTAGAGGGTTGATTGTCCACCCTCGTTCTACTCAATAAATGCTTCATTAGTCGAAGCATTTGATGGCGCATATGCTGAGACTTCATGGTGCGCCTGACTGAAAGGGCGGTACATAACTGAGCTGCTGAAGGGATGCACATAACTGGGCCGCTGAAGGGATGTACATAACTGAGCTGCTGAAGGGATGCGCCTGGTTGAGAGCGCATGGCGAGATACGCCTGTTTGAGAGCGCATGATGGTTGCTGCGCCTAGCTGTAGACTTAGGGTCTTTTCTTTGTAGAAATTCTCCTTTGTATAGCTCTTTTTTTTAGACATGTAATAGACTTTTATATAAAATTTTTCTTTTAATGTCTATGCTTTTGCTATTTGCTGTGCTAAGTACTTCATCCGAGCTCCCTGGCGCATGTAATGTTTGGCGCATAGGATTTTTGGTCCTGAAATTCCATGCTTCTACAGTGAGCGTATTTTGTTTTTACTCTGGCACGTATAGACGTGGGCGTATTTCTTATTTTTACGCTGACACGTATAACGTGGGCGTATTTTGTTATTTCAATTTCTACGCTGATACGTATAAACGTGGGCGTGAAGTTTAGGATTCGAGTCTTCTTCTTCTCCGACGAACTCACGGCCGAATTAGGGTGTTCTACCTTTCATGGTCGGAGCCACTGTGGGGTTGTTCTTGCGGGGTGTCTCCGATGATGCGACGGCGGTTTCCGCGCACTCGCTTCTCGATGAAGCAGCGGCGAGCTTCTTGCCCTTGGTGCCGGCGGTGGTTTTGCTCTTGGGGGCCATTGATTCGAATTGAGAGGATGAAGAAGAAGAGAGTAAAGAAAGATCGAGATTACGAGAATGAGTAAAGTTCTCTCTCTATCGGTAAGGCTCTATTTATAGAGAATTTTGAAATCGGTTCAAATTCGCAAAATTTACGCTGACTGTTGGATATCTCGAATTTTACGCGGACTGTTGAGTATCCCAAACTCTACGCAGAAGACCGTTGGGTATCCCGAATTCTACGTGGACTGCTGAATATCCCAAATTTTACGCTTCTGTTCAAAGTATTTCAAATTTTGAAAAAAATTTGAAAACTTTGAAGGGGGTCTTGTAGGAGCGTAAAAAGTACTTCATAAGCCAAGTCAAAGAAGTTAAGGACTTTACGCAAAGACAGACTCTACGCAAGGCTCATTAAAAGACTCTATTAAGTCAGATTCAATGTTCTACGCGAGCTCTTTTACGCGAGAACCATTCTCAGCTTTTACGCGAGAGACAGGCTGTCAGACTGCATTTAATGTGCATGATTTTGATCTGACAGAATGATTTTCTGACTGAACAGTGCACAGAAGCCGAGAAGATTTTTTTTCACCAAACCCAACGCTTGTCGTTTAGTATGCAGATGGGCTACTTTACTCAAGAGACTGCTTCTTTTACGCACGAAAGCTATTCGAACTTTTATGCTCAAGGCTTTTGTACGTGTAGAGTTTATTTGAGCTAATTATACGCTCAAGGCTACTTTTCAGCCACTTTACGCAAGAAGTTAATTTTGAGTTATTTTACGCTCAGTCTGCTACTTTACACAGGAAGTATATTTTGGGTCATTTTTACGCCCAATCTTTTCTGGCTACATGAGAACGTGGTCTGCTTACGTGGCTTTCATGCCACACTTATCGAGGAACGTGTGTACGTGCTCTCCCCATTTTGTTGAAGTAATGGGACACGTGTCATCATGCGTAGAGGTTGATTTTTATCGTGGGTGACAGTTACTTGCGTAGAGACCCAATTATGTTGCTTTTTACGCACAGAGGGTCTAGTCTATAAATAGACTTATTTTTTAACACAAAGGGAGATCAAGGGAGATATACAGAAGAGGAGATTCTGAGAAAACTCATACTTTCAGAGTGATATTTCCAGAAGCATTTCTTCAACTTTTTCTCAAGAACAGGGTGAAGCAAAGCAGGAAAGCATTCGACTGTGTCATCAGTACCGTTGCTCGATACCTTTCTGGTGACTTAGTTCTTCCGATTGTTCATCTTCTTCAAGCAGTTCTCTTTATCATCATCGTGTGGTCCAAGGAACAAAGTGATCGCTCTCAGATCATACTTCCATAGCAATACTTCCCAGAAACAATTTGTACTTTTGTACTTTTTTTCGTTTTCTTTCAAAAGCCAATTTTAGGCCTTTTGTTAAGTGAAATAGGGTCGAGGGTTCTATTTGTGAAGCCTATGTTCTCTAGGAGATTACAAACTTTTGTTCGATGTATTTTAAGCCTCATGTTGCAACTAATAGAACGAGAGCTTCCAGAAACGACGACGGAGATCATGAATGTAATGATACAATACTGAAGGTATTCAATTCTCCAGGAAAGCCATCGGGTAAAATGAAGAAGAGATATCTGAACGATGATGAGCTAAGGGCTGCTCAGGTGTATGTATTACTCAACAGCGACGATGATGAAGTAGGGAAGCTGGAGGGGTAAGTAATTAATACGTCTATATTATTTTAATATTGTTGATTATTATACTATTACATTAATTGAATGATGTTGTTTTTAGCATATTTAATGATGATGTGAGGTCAGGTAGGCCACACATAACAGAAGAAGAATTAGAACATGAAATGAGGAGTTATTTTCCATCATGGTTGAGTACATATGTAAGACTTGAGAACTCTGTAATTACCTTTCTGTATATGCACTTGAAAATGAGCTTAATTTCTTTTTTTGTGGTATTTAGGTCGATCATCCATACGCAAGACTTGAGCATGAGTCTATTAGAACGCTAGCCAAGGGACCAATTTATGCTGCAAAAATATGGCCAAGCTACTGTGTGAATGGGTTTAGGTTCAAGTCAACAACTTGCCCGATCAGAGACAACTTTGTGGATCTCGATTCCACCAAAAACAGCTATTTGTGTATCAGATCTTCGAACTACAAAGATGTTGCGGGCAACGATTTCTTTGGCGTCCTACGGAAGATTGTGGAGCTGAATATAGTTATGGAATAGAGCCTGCTAAGATTGTGTTATTCATGTGTGATTGGTTCGATCCGATTGAAGGTCAAGGTTGGAAAGTAGACAAGCACGGTCTTGTGGATATAAACTATCGGCGTCGATATCAAGCCTATGAACCATTTGTCCTATCAAGTCAGGCTCAGCTCGTGTACTTCACAAGTTATCCTAAACGGGGAACAACAAGGTCGGACTGGTGGACAGTATGCAAGACCAAAGCTAGAAATACCTTTGAGGTTGACGATATAGCTTATTAAGAGGATGAACTACCTCTTGTAACAAATATTATAGAAGTGGACACGACGGAAGTTTTTCATTACATATCTAATTGTGTAGAAGAAGTAGAATTATCTGAAGAGGAAGTTGCAGATGAAAGTGAAGATGTAGAGGAGGAATAAGAAGAAGAAGATGAGCTAAACGAACTAGATGAATTTTCAGAAGATGATTAAATCTGTACGTTTGTTTTATCATCATATTTGACACTTTTGTGACACTTTTGTGACTATAATATTTTTCAAAAATCTGTGATGTCTATCATATAAATATGTATATTTGTTTTATTGTCATATGTTATTATCAGGTATGACTAGACCAAGATGACGCGGAGGATATTATGTTAGGCATTCCCGTGTGCGTCAGGTTGGGGATGCAGATTTCGTACCCTCATCCTCATCTCCGAGTACGCCAGTGTACCGTTCTGTTCCCGGTCCATTACCGGGTGTAAGCCCCTAGATTTTTAAAAATATTTTTAAATGAGTATTTATAATTTTAAATATCATTTATGTCCTTAAAATAAATTATTATAATTATTAGAAATTTTCTAGTATTTTTAAATAATTTTTTAAATGATTTTATAGCTTAAAATATCAATCTGCAAATTATTAAATATCAATTTATAATTTATTAAATTGTTTTAATATCAATTTATAATTTACTGTATTGTTTTAATTTCAGTTTGCAAATTATATTTGCAAACTGAGAGGCAATGGGGTTAATTGTAAAACCCCAAACTTGGGGGATGTCACCTCCAGTTTTCGAATTAGGGGTATTTTTGTTATTTTTCAAGTTTTATAATTTTTAGGAATTTTTATTTATTTTATGTGATTTTTTGGGATTTATTTGGGTTGGTTTGGATTTTATCCAATTCGGACTCAAATTGGAGACCCGGGTAGCCTGGACCCTAGTGGGACCCACATACTAGCTGGGCTTGGCCCACATACCATCATAATTAGGTTAGAAATTATAAATCCTATTTCCATGGCTTAATTAGTCATTTTAGAGCTTAATTAGTATTTAGAAATCAAACCGAACCAAACCCCATTCAAATTAAACCCAAACCAAGTCAATTGGGTTGGGGGCTTATTGGATCCCAACCCAATAGCCCCCAAGGAGGTGGCCGGCCATGAGAAGACCTCCCCTTTGCTTCTCCTCTAAGAAAAACACTCTCTCTCTCTCACAAATTCTTCTTTCTTCCAAGCTTTCTCTCTCCCTCTCCAAGAACCTAGGTATGCATTTAAACCCTAATAAATTCCTCTTTCCCATTTAATGTCTTCACATTTATTGTAGGGAATGACATTCTCCACACTTTGCCCACCAATTTATAGGTTTTCCCTAGAATCTAGGTTAAGGAAATTAATAGGGGTTTTAATATATATAGTGGTATATGTATATATATATATATATATATATATATATATATATATATATATATATATATATATATATATATATATATATATATATATATATATATATATATATATATATATATATATATATATATATATATGTGTGTGTATATATGTATATATTAATGTGTATTTGTTTGGGTAGAGGAATGGAAATGGTGGTGGTGTTGTCATGGGAGTTGTGGTGAGAGGGTGTGTGGTTGTGTGTGTTTGTGAGTGTGTGTGTGTGTGTTTATATATATATATATATATATATATATATATATATATATATATATATATATATATATATATATATGTGTGTATGAGTGTTTATATATATATATATATGTGTGTGTGTATATATATGTATATGGAGATGTGTGTGTGTGTGTGTAGGTATAAGTATGTATAGATGAGGGTGTGAGAGTTGTGGAGATAGATGTATGGCTATATGTATATATATATATATATATGAAGATAGATATATATATATATATATATATATATATATATATATATATATATATATATATATATATATATATATATATATATATATATATATATATATATATTTAGATATCTATATATATATATCTATGAAGATAGATATATATATATAGATATCTAAATAGATATATGTTTATATATATATATATATATATATATATATATATATATATATATATATATATATATATATATATATATATATATATATATATATAGATATCTAAATAGATATATGTTTATATATATATATATATATATATATATATATATATATATATATATATATATGTATATATATATGAAGATAGATATATATATATAGATATCTAAATAGATATATGTTTATATATATATATATATATATATATATATATATATATATATAGAGTGAAGTAGAGAGGAAGAAGAGAAGATAGGAGAAGAAGAAGAAATAAGAGGCAGCAGCTGCTGCTGTTTGCTGCAGCAGCAGCAGGGACAGCAGCAGCACAGCTGCTGTGACAGCAGCAACCCCCCCCCCCCCCATTTAACCCATTTCACCCCATGAACCCCCCCTATCCATATATATGTATGTATATATATATAGATATAGATAGGTGTTTTTGGAGAGAAGAAATGAAGAGTAGAGTTGAAATGATAAGAAGTAGAAGGAGAAGTTTGGAAGAAGTAGGAGAAGAAATTTAAGAAGAATAAGGAAAATGAAGAGTAGAGTAGAGAATGAGAGAATAGGAAAATTAGAAGAAGAAGTTAGATAGGAGTAGAATTTGAAGAAGAAGGGAAAGGATAATAAGAATTAGAGGGTAAGAAAATTTAGAAGAAGTTAGGAGTAGAAGGGAATAGGAAGAAGGAAGGAAAGTAGAAAAGGAAAGAAGGGTTTTTAGGAGAATCGAGTTAGAGGGCGAATTTGAGCCCGGAGTATCGGATCGCGATGAAACTTGATGTAGGCCTAGGATACGTGATTTAGATTTTGCGGGTAGGCTCCCGAGTAGAAATCGGGGTTCTAGGACGCCGGTATCGTGCCGTACCATCGCGTATCGCGAGATATTCACGATATCGGCAATAGGACGTAAAGTGGACCAAACGTCCACTTTACTTAGGTATTTTGGTAGGTAATATATGTATAGGCTAGTATCATACTACCCTAGGGAGATCGGGTCAAAATATCAAGCGTAGGCAGGCTAACTAGGTTTCCACCTAGGCTAGAATTTTACCTTAGAAAAGGTAAAAATAGGAATTTGGCCTATGGCCAAGAAATGAGTTTCGAAGTCCAAGATGACTTGGATATGGGTTGTAGAGGTTGGTAATAGTTAAAAATAGCCGTCTAGACCTAGTTTTGACCCCGGTTGACCACGGTTGACTTTTTAGGCCAAAAGTCAACTATAGGTCAACACTTTACCCAATTTAGTCCCAAATTCCATTAGACTTGTGCAGTTGACCGAAAGTCAACTGTTAGTCACCAGTGACCTAGAGTTGACCTAGGGTTAACCACGGTTGACCAGAGTTGACCAGTTGACCAAAAGTCAACTGTAAGTCGACCGTTGACTCAAATTGACCTAGATTAATTCCGTTTGACTTGCGTTGACCTAGTATGACCTAGCTAGACCTAATATGACTAGGTTGACCTCGTACAGTCTACTTTGACGCGTCTTGACCTAGAATGACTTAATAGGATTCAAATTAATTTGATTTTACTTCCTAAACATAGTATTGATACGTCTTGTTCTCTATATGTCCTCGAGACGCTGCATTTGCTCCGGTTGACGTACCATATCATATTTCAGGCAAATACATTCTCTGACACTTTTCCAATTTATAATGATTGTTATGATTCATGTAATTAGTGTGGATATGCTTGTTCTCGACACATTGGTCACACGGATTGGTATTCATGGATCCCGACATGAGATGTTATTCCTCGTTATCTTGGTATATCTTGTGCAAGCCCCTTGTAGTTCTTGTGCAGTATATGGACACCGATTCTCGAGAAGACTTGCTCCCTTCTCGTAGAATCCCGTGTCGTAACGTGTCTTGCTTGGATCCACTCTACCAGTCGGGGACGAGGAGTACTAGTGTAGATGTGTGGTCATTACCCACCTTGTTTATTCTTGTAGACCGTGAATGCTACCAATCCTACACTCCACGTAGGATTGGCTGATCATAACCTTGTGCAGACCCAAGCCGGCCACATATTGTAGCTAGTACTCACACACCTAGATGTATGATTCTTGATTCTTGTACATGCCATGATCAGTTTACTTGCCTTGTTCTAGCTCTAGTTTTACAGCTTACCTTGCCATGATACTCACATGTACATTCCATGATTTTCTTGTATATACTCTCTATTTACAGTCTTATAGTTTTTGTCATATCTTGTGAACTGTTGTTAGTAGATTATACTCGTTCCATCCTGACAGGATATGTTGAAAATATTACAGATGCAGATGAGGGAGACTACAGTACCTACTACGGTCCGGATGACGTAGTGGGCCTAGACCTGGAGACTTTGGTCCAGCAGGGCTTAGCTCCGCCTGGCGAAACCTTACCTATTACTTAGTTAGAGTAGGTCTTTTGTACTGGACATTGTCTCCAGCTACTTTTGAGACTGTTATTATTATGGACTGTATTAGAGACTTGGACTTGTATATATTCTTGTGTTGGACTTGACAGGTTATTATTTTATTATCGTCTTGTTGTCTTTTCATTTCAGTCTTTACTTTGTTATCTTAGAGTCGTGATTGAGTACTCGTATATATATTCATTGCTTGTCCTCCGTTCGAAGTTGACCATATTCTCGACAGGTTTTTGTTATATATATAAACTGTTTAGAGTAGAAAAATCCACAGCGTTCCACGTCGATTTTTCGGTGAGGGCTGGGCGTTGTCGCGTCACGTGCCCTTTTTACGGGTGCGGGTCGTGACACATTTTAGTGGTGGCCCACGCAGGTCCTGAAGTCACAATTAGTGCGATGTCGTAGTGGCGCTCGACTTAGAGTGCTATTACGAGCCTGCGGTACGTATCTAGGATAGGCTATAGGCTAAGAGTACTCAATCACAGTAGGATCTTTCCTTGCTTATCTTGCTTACAATCTTTGATATTGATTTAATGCATTCTAGCTGTCCTCCTTTGATATAATCTTTCTTGTGCCATATTGATATCTTCCTTTCAATCTGTCTCCAGGATAGTTATGACTCACTCTCCTGGCGAGGAGCACGGGGAGACGGAGAGGTCTGCCACCTCTGGCGGGCAGGCTCCGGTCACTTCCCCCGTAGATGTGACTTCTGTTGGGGCTCTCGGAGGTACTCCTCCAGCTACCTCGATGACAGTCCCTGGGGTTGCGGGTGCTCTTCCCGTAGTGCCGGGAGCTGTCGGAGGCGCTCTTCCTCCTCCTGCGCAGCGGATTTATCCGCCTGCGCAGCGGATTCCTCTGCCAGTTGCAGACGTACTTCCACCTCCACCTCCTCTGCCTACAGATATGGGACAGATGCTTACCTTCTTCCAGCAGATGCTGGAGACTCAAAGAGCCCAGGCCGAGGCTCAGCAGAGGCAGACAGATGCGATGCGTCAGGGCATGGAGGATGCCCATCAGTTGGCCCTTGCAGCCGTGGAGCAGAGGGCTCCTCATCCGGGGACGCGACCGAGGTACGGGGATATCCAAGACTTCAAGAAGCTCGGGCCCCTTGACTTTAGCGGGATCGAGGGCGTGGTCTATGCAGATGATTGGCTCGAGGATATCGAGCGGCAGATGAGGGCCTCCCGCCTGGCAGACGACTTGAAGGTCGAGGTGGTAGGTTTGCAGTTGCTAGACATTGTACGCACCTGGTTCAGAAACGAGCCAGCCCTAGCTGGAGAGGGCCATACTTGGGCAGAGTTCAAGCTCCTCTTCAAGGAGAAGTTCTTTTCCTCCACGGACAAGATTGACCTGGTGTGACAGTTCCAGGATCTGCAGCAGGGCAGTCTATCTGTGGAGGAGTACGCAGCGGAGTTCGGCCATCTGAGCCGATATGCAGAGTACATGGTTCGAGACCCGGAGATCAGGGTGAGCCGTTTCAGGGGGGGCTCACTTGGGATATCGAGATCCACATTCCCTCCTTCTATGAGACTTATACCCAGATCTACGCGGAGGCCCGCAAGGTAGAGCGGGAGTGGGGCTTGAAGCCCAAGAGGGAGCGTGATCTTTTCTCGGGGGCTAGTAGCAGCGCAGGGGCTGCTAAGCGCCCTCAGCTTCAGCATCGTTCTTTCCAGCATCACCAGCCGCAGGTGCAGGGCAGAGCACCGGTTCAGCAGGTGCAGCACACTCAGCCGAGGCAGGCACAGCATGGGACTCCTTGCGGCTACTGTAAGAAGCCCGGTCATATCTGGAAGGTCTGCCGGAAGAGGCTGTCACCCCCAGTTTTTCAAATTAGGGGTATTTTCGTCATTTTCAAGTTTAATAGTATTTTAGAAATTTTATTTGATTTTATATGATTTTTAGGAATTTATTTGAGTCGGTTTGAATTTTATCCAATTCGGACCCAATTTGGAGACCCGGGTAGCCTGGACCCTAGTGGGACCCCCATACTAGCTAGGCTTAGCCCATGTACCATCATAAGTAGGCTAGAAATTATTAACCTATTTTCCATGACTTAATTAGTCATTTTAGAGGCTTAATTTGTATTTAAAATCAAACCGAAATCAAACCGAACCAACCCGATTTCAAATTGAACCAAACTAGGGTTAAGGGGTTGTGGGCTATTGGATCCCAACCCAATAGCCCATGGTGGAGTGGCCGGCCAAGGTTAAGTACCCCCCCTTTTTCTTTGTTACTTCTTCACAAAGCAATTCTTCTTCTTCAAATTCTTCCTTTCTTTTTCCAAGTCTTCCTCCTCCCAAGCAAGTTAGGTATGCCATTAAACCCTCCATTAATTCTCCTTTCCATTTTTGTCATTTACATTAAGTGTAGAGAATTCAATTCTCTACACTTTGCCCCTATTTTGTAGGTTTTTCTCTAGAGTTTGGTTAAGTGGTTAATTAAGGATGTTTATATGTTAATGGTGGGTATATGTATGTATATATAATATGTATATGTGTGTGTGTATATATGTATATGTGTGTGTGTGTGTGTATATATGTATATATGTGTGTGTGTATAGGTGTAGAGATATATGGATATATATATAGAATTAGATAGATAGATATATAGATAGATAGATATATATATATATAGGTATATATATATATATAAAGAGAGGAAAAAAAAAAATATATATATATATAAAGAGAGGAGAGGAGGGAGTGAAGTAGGAGGATTAAGAGGAGAAGAAGAAGAGGATTAGCAGCAGCAGCAGTGGCTGCTAGCAGCAGGCAGCAGCTGCACTAGCATTAGCAGCAGCAGCTGCATTAGCAAGCAGCAGCAGCAGCCTGCAGAGCAGGCAGCAGCAGCAGGAGCTGCCCCAGGCAGCTCCTTTCCCCCCCTTGTGACCCCCTTGTACACTATAAACCCCCCCATTTAGTATATATGTAAGTATATATATAGATATATATATATGATTATATAGAGAAGAATAGATAAGGAAATTAGAAAGAAGAGGAAGGAAAAGAGTTTAGAAATAGAAAGAAGGAAGTTAGGATTTAGAATTAGAGAAGAGGAAAATTAGAGAAGCAAGGGAATTGAAGAAGAATAGGAAGGAGGGGTAGAAGAGGAATTAGAGAAGAAGAAGAAGATTAGAGAAGTAGAGAAGAAGGAGAACTAAAATCGAGAATCCAAGAGGAGAGTTAGAACGAGAGTAAAAGAGAAGGTTTTGTTAGAAATCGAGTTAGAGGGCGAGATTGAGCCCGGAGCATCGGATCGCGATGAAACTTGACATAGGCCTAGGTTACATGATTTAGATTTTGCGGGTAAGCTCCCGAGTGGAAATCGGGATCGTAGGGCGCCGGTATCGCGCCGTGTCAGTGCGTATTTCGAAATCTTCGAGATATCTGCAACGGGCCGTAAGGTGGACTAGACGTCTACTTTACTTAGGTATTATGGTAGATAACGAACCTATAGGATAGTACCCTACTACCCTAGGGAGATCGGGTTATAATAACTAGCGTAGGTAGGCTAACGGGATTATCGTCGAGGGTAGAATTTTACCCTTAAAAGGGTAAAATAGGGATTTGGCCCACGGCCAAGATTCGAGTTTCCAAGTCCAAGATGGACTTGGATATGGATTATATAGGTTGGTAATAAGTAGATTTAGCCGTCTAAACCTAGTCTTGACCCCGGTTGACCACGGTTGACTTTTTAGGCTAAAAGTCAACTATGGGTCAACACTTTACCCAATTTGGTCCCAAATTCCATCCAACTTGGACCGTTGACTAAAAGTCAACTATTAGTCACTAGTGACCTAGAGTTGACCTAGTGTTGACCTCGAGTTGACCAGAGTTGATCCGTTGACCAAAAGTCAACGGTAAGTCAGTTTTGACCTAGATTGATCCGGTTGAACTTCTAATGTTCTCCCATGACCAAGATTGACCCGACTAGATATGTCTTGACCTAGAATGACTAAATAGGATTTATTTGATTTAACTTTGCTTCCTAAACTTAGTATTGATACGTCTTGTTCTCTATAGGTCCTCGAGACACTGCAGTTGATCCAGTCGACGTATTTTATCATCTTACAGGCGAGTACATTCTCTGATACTTATTCCCAATTTATGATAACTATTATGATTCATGTACTTAGTGTTGATATGCTTATTCCCGACACATGGTTCCCACAGATTGGTATTCTTGGATCCCGACGAGAGATGTTTTCTCCTTCTTAGGTTGGGATATATTGTGCAAGCACCCTTGTAGCTCTTGCTCGATATATGGTCACTGATTCTAGAGAAGGCTAGCTACCTTCTCATTAGAATCCCGTGCAGTGACATGTCCTGTTTGGATCCATTCTACCAGTTGGGGTAGGGGGAGTAGTAGCGTAGGCCTGTGATCAGATCCATCCCGCATTCCCGAACAGTGTGAGTCATATACCGCACATATGACTTGCCAGGCCGATTCTTGACAGGTACCCAAGCCGATCACAAGCTGAAACTACTACTCACACACATTGGATATATAGCTTGCCTTGATTTGTGTACATGCCATGATCCCGTTCTATTCTTCTTGTTCTAGCTCTAGCTTTACAGCTTACCATGCCATGATACATACATGTACACTCCATGATTCATTGTATATGCTCTATTTACAGTCTTATAGCTTTTATTCTATCTTGAGATCTGTTATGAGATATATGTACTTGTTCCATCCTGACTGGACTGTTGATAAAATATTACAGATTTCGACGAGGGAGATTGCAGTACCTACTATGGTCCGGACGACGTAGTGGGCCTAGACTTGGTCCCGCAGGGCGTAGCTCCGCCTGACGAGACCATACCACTTGTATAGTTTAGAGTAGGTCTTTGTACTGGACTTAGTTTCCAGTTACTTTTTGAGACTGTATTACTTTTGAGTCTGTATTATATTTGGACTGTATTTAGAGACCGGACATTGTATATTATTTGTTTCTGGACTTGACAGGTTATATATTATTGTCTTGTTGTCTTTATCTTTCAGTCTTTACTTTTCGTCTTAGAGTTGTGATTAAGCATTATATATATTCATTGCTTGTCCTCCGTTCGGAGTTGACTATATTCTCGACAGGTTTTGTTATATATATAAACTGTTGTCAGACTAGAAAATACACAGCGTTCCACGCCGTTTT
Source organism: Iris pallida (assembly GCA_029216955.1). Taxonomy (NCBI): domain Eukaryota; kingdom Viridiplantae; phylum Streptophyta; class Magnoliopsida; order Asparagales; family Iridaceae; genus Iris; species Iris pallida. The sequence continues at coordinate 5,888,846 of JANAVB010040220.1, forward strand.
TCCGGTGAGGGCTGGACGTTGTTGCGTCACGTGCCCTTGTAGAGGGTGCGGGTCGTGACACGTTTTAGTGGTGGCCCACGCAGGTCCTGAAGTCGCAATTAGTGCGATGTCGTAGCGGCACTCGTCTTAGAGTGTTGACTACGAGCCTGTGTTACCCATAGGAAGTAGTAGGCTAAGAGTGCTCAATCACAGTAGGATCTTTCCTTGCTTATCTTGCTTACCGTCTTTGATATTGATTTACTGCTTTCTAGCTGTCCTCCTTTGATATTGCCTTCATGTGCCATATTGATATCTTCTTCTCAATTTGTCTCCAGGATATTGATGACTCATTCTCCTGGCGAGGAGCACGGGGAGACGGAGAGGTCTGCCACCTCTGGCGGACTGGCTCCGGTCACTTCCCCGGCTGATGGGACTTCTGTTGGGGCTCTTGGAGGTACTCCTCCAGCTACCTCGATGACCGTCCCTGGGGCCATTACGGGTGCTCTTCCCGTAGTGCCAGGGGCTACAGTGGGAGCTGCCGAGGGTATTCTTCCTCCTCAGCAGGGGACTCCTCCGGCGATGATGGGAGCTATTCCTCCATTGCCTCCTCTGCCCACAGACATGGGGCAGATGCTCGCGTTCTTCCACCAGGTGCTTGAGTCCCAGCGGGCTCAGCACGAGGCTCAGTTGAGGCAGACAGAGGCCATGCGCCAGGGTATGGAGGATGTACACAGATTGGCTTGGTGCGGCAGTTCCAGAATCTGCAGCAGGACAGCATGACCGTAGAGGAGTATGCGGCGGAGTTCGGCCGGCTGGGCCGATACGCCGAGTACATGGTGAGTGACCCGGTAATCCGAGCTGAGCGTTTCCGGGAGGGATTGGCATGGGATATCAAGATCCTGATCCCTTCCTTCTACGCGAAATATGCGGAGGTTTACGCAGAGGCTCGGAAGGTGGAGAGGGAGTTGGGCTTGAAGCCGAAGAGGGATCGAGATGTATTTTTTGGGGCCAGTAGCAGCGCAGGGCCTGCTAAGCGCCCTCAGCTTCAGCACCAGTCGTTCCAGCATCACCAGCAGCAGGGGCAGGCCAGAGCGTCTGTCCAGAGGAGTCAGCAGCGTCCAGGGCAGGATGATCCACCGTGCCACTTCTGCAAGAAGCCCGGTCATCTCTTCGAGTTCTGTAGGAGGAGACTGGGGCTGTGTCTCTTTTGTGGTACCACTGGGCATCATATGCGGGAGTGTCCCAAGAACCCCCGTGTTACTGGAGCTGCTCAGAGGGCACCCGTTCAGAGGGCACCAGCTAGTGTGCCGGTAGTTCAGCAGAGAGGTCCGCTTCCGACTCAGCAGCAGCAGTTCGTTCAGCACCGCCAGCAGAGGGGTGGTCAGGGTAGAGCCTTTACTCTTGCAGCCGAGGAGGTGGAGCCTATTGCGGATGTTGTCGCAGGTTCTATTCTGCTCGATTCTTTTCCAGCTTTGGCCTTATTTGATTCTGGTGCTACGCACAGTTTTGTGTCTGTTTCTTTTGCTCTTAGGCACAATATTTTTACTGAATATCTGGGTAGAACTTGCAAGATTATGACTGGGAATGGCATCATCCTAGTTAATAATGTTTGCAAGGGGCGGAGAGTTTCTTTGAGAGGCCGGGAGCTGAGTGCGTGTCTGCTCGTAATGCCACTTCCGAGTTACGATGTGGTACTCGGTATGGATTGGTTGAGCACGCACCACGCTAGCATCGACTGCAGAGGGGACAGGATTCTATTTAGGCCGCCGGGAGAGCCGGAGTAGGAGTTCACCAGGGGTGCAGTGGAGCAGGGAGATGGATTCTGCGGAGCGTTGTTGGCGGGGCCGGTGTTGCCACATCCACTCATTGCTGAGTTCTTGGATATTTTTCCCGAGGAGCTGCCCGGGATGCCGCCAGATTGTGATGTTGAGTTTTCTATAGATCTAGTACCGGGTGCTGAGCCTATCTCCCAGCACGTCTATAGAATCAACAACAGTGAGTTAGCGGAGCTGAAGAAGCAGGTCGACGAGCTGGAGGACAAGGGCTTTATTCGATCTAGTTCTTCACCTTGGGGCGTGCCAGTTCTTTTCGTCCCCAAGAAGGATGGTACGGTACGTCTGTGTATTGATTACAGGGCGCTCAACAACCTTACCATCAAGAACAAGTATCCTCTGTCGAGGATTGATGACTTGTTCGACCAGTTGAGCGGCGCGAGGGTATTCTCGAAGATCGACTTGCGTACCGGGTACCATCAGCTGAAGGTGAAACGGGATGACATTTTGAAGACTGCCTTTCGGACCCGCTATGGCCAGTATGAGTATACCGTCATGCCGTTTGGGTTGACCAACGCCCCGGCGGTATTCATGAACTTGATGAACAAGGTATTTCACCAGTACCTTGACAAGTTCGTGGTGGTCTTCATTGATGACATTCTCATCTACTCGAAGACACCAGAGGAGCACGAGGAGCACCTGAGGATTGTGTTAGACACCCTCAGAAGGGAGCAGCTGTATGGGAAGCTGTCCAAGTACGAGTTCTTCTTGGATCGCGTGGAGTTCCTAGGCCATGTTGTCTCTGGCGAGGGGATTTCAGTGGATCCGAAGAAGATTTCTGCAGTGGAGTCCTGGTCGATGCCGAGCTCAGTAGCAGAGGTTCGGAGTTTTCTGGGTCTGGCAGGTTACTACCGGAGGTTCGTGCAGGACTTTTCCAGGATTGCCCAGCCGATGACCCGCCTTACCAAGAAGGACGAGGAGTTTGTTTGGTCCGATGAGTGCCAGGCCGCCTTCGAGGAGCTGAAGGCGAGGTTGACTACGGCTCCTATCTTGACGCTGCCATCTGGATCTGGTGGTTATACGATCTACAGTGATGCTTCAGGACGGGGTTTGGGTTGTGTGCTTCAGCAGCACGGGAAGGTAATTGCCTATGCATCTAGGCAGTTACGTCCTCATGAGAGAAATTACCCTACCCACGATCTGGAGCTGGCAGCGGTCATCTTTGCTTTGAAGCTGTGGAAACACTATCTGTACGGAGAGCGAGTTGAGATCTATACAGATCACAAGAGCTTGAAGTACGTGTTTACCCAGAAGGAGCTGAATATGAGACAGAGGCGATGGTTAGAGCTGATGAAGGATTTTGATATATCCTTGCAGTACCATCCGGGAAAGGCCAACGTGGTCGCGGATGCTTTGAGCAGGTATCCCGTGGCTATGTGTTTGACGATGGATCGTCACCTTCTGGCAGATCTGGAGAGCTTGGGCATAGAGGTGATAGTTCCTGGGTTCGAGGCACAGATGTGGGGTCTGCAGGTACAGTCGGAGCTGATGGACAGAGTCAGGGCAGCTCAGTTTGAGGATGAGGCTCTGAGAGTCATCAGGGAGCAGGTCCAGATAGGACTGTTGGAGGAGTTCTCTTTAGCAGGGGATGGGTCGTTGAGGCATGGTACCAGATTGTGCGTACCGAGCGGAGGACTTCGGAAGGAGGTTCTTCAGGAGGCGCACCGTTCTCAGTACTCTATGCATCCAGGAGCCAACAAGATGTATAGAGACTTGAGACAGCAAGTTTGGTGATATGGCATGAAGCGTGAGGTGGCTCAGTTCGTGTCGAGGTGTTTAGTGTGCCAGCAGGTGAAGGCCGGAAGACAGAGACCCGGTGGATTGCTCCAGCCACTACCCATTCCTGAGTGGAAGTGGGAGCATATCACTATGGACTTTGTATCTGGGCTTCCGCGCTCTCCAGGAGAGGATGCGATTTGGGTCATTGTTGATCGATTGACCAAATCGGCCCACTTTTTGCCTTTCAAAGTGGATTTGTCGACGGAGAGGTTGGCCGAGATGTATGTACGGCAGATAGTCCGATTACATGGGTGCCAGTGAGTATAGTCTCGGATCGGGACAGCCGATTCACTTCCCACTTCTGGCGGAGTTTGCAGCTTAGCTTGGGCACATCGCTCAAGTTCAGTACAGCATATCACCCCCAGACAGACGGGCAGTCGGAGAGGACAATCCAGACCCTCGAGGATATGCTGCGTACCTGTGTCTTGGACTTCGAGGGATCTTGGGAGGACCACCTTCACTTGGTAGAGTTTGCTTACAATAACAGCTACCAAGCCAGTATAGAGATGTCACCTTTCGAGGCTCTATACGGACGGAGGTGCCGTACTCCCTTGTCTTGGGATGATGTCGGTGAGAGGGTTTTGCTTGGCCCAGAGATGGTGGTAGATGCTGCAGAGAAGGTCAGGGTTATCAGAGATAGACTTCGGGTGGCGCAGGATAGGCAGCGGCATTGGGCCGATAGCCACCGGAGGCCATTGGAGTTTGAGGTATAAATTAGATTTTCTAGTATTTGAGTCTGATTGTGATTGTTTTAGATAAAGCTCTAAGTCCTGTATTTTGTTCTAGGTTGATGATCTTGTCTTTCTGCGGATTTCTCCGACGCATGGCATGATTCGTTTTGGTGGCAGCGGGAAGCTTAGTCCACGATACATCGGACCATTCCGTATCCTGGGCAGGGTCGGTGCAGTGGCTTACCGACTGGAGTTACCGCCTGCACTAGAGGGAGTGCACAGTGTGTTCCACGTGTCGCAGCTGAGACGGTACGTGGCAGATCCCAATCATGTCTTAGACCACTCAGAGATCGTAGTGGGACCGACACTCAGCTACCCAGAGAAGCCGGTCGAGATCTTGGACCGAAGAGAGAAGGTGCTCCGGAACCAGGTCATTCCCTTGGTTCGCGTTGCATGGAGACACCACTCTCCAGGTGAGTCCACCTGGGAGAGGGAGGACGACATGCGGGAGCGATTCCCATATCTCTTCGAGCCTTGAGGTAAAATTCTTTCTTTTTTTTCCTTGTTCTGTTCATGATTGCAGTGTTAGCCCTTATTCAATTTCGAGGACGAAATTTTTTTAAGGAGGGTAGATTTGTCACCCCCAGTTTTTCAAATTAGGGGTATTTTCATCATTTTCAAGTTTAATAGTATTTTAGAAATTTTATTTGATTTTATATGATTTTTAGGAATTTATTTGAGTCGGTTTGAATTTTATCCAATTCGGACCCAATTTGGATACCCGGGTAGCCTGGACCCTAGTGGGACCCCCATACTAGCTGGGCTTAGCCCATGTACCATCATAAATAGGCTAGAAATTATTAACCTATTTTCCATGACTTAATTAGTCATTTTAGAGGCTTAATTTGTATTTAAAATCAAACCGAAATCAAACCGAACCAACCCGATTTCAAATTGAACCAAACTAGGGTTAAGGGGTTGTGGGCTATTGGATCCCAACCCAATAGCCCATGGTGGAGTGGCCGGCCAAGGTTAAGTCCCCCCCCCCCCCCTTTTTCTTTGTTACTTCTTCACAAAGCAATTCTTCTTCTTCAAATTCTTCCTTTCTTTTTCCAAGTCTTCCTCCTCCCAAGCAAGTTAGGTATGCCATTAAACCCTCCATTAATTCTCCTTTCCATTTTTGTCATTTACATTAAGTGTAGAGAATTCAATTCTCTACACTTTGCCCCTATTTTGTAGGTTTTTCTCTAGAGTTTGGTTAAGTGGTTAATTAAGGATGTTTATATGTTAATGGTGGGTATATGTATGTATATATAATATGTATATGTGTGTGTGTATATATGTATATGTGTGTGTGTGTGTATATATGTATATATGTGTGTGTGTATAGGTGTAGAGATATATGGATATATATATATATATAGAATTAGATAGATAGATATATAGATAGATATATATATATAGGTATATATATATATATAAAGAGAGGAGAGGAGGGAGTGAAGTAGGAGGATTAAGAGGAGAAGAAGAAGAGGATTAGCAGCAGCAGCAGTGGCTGCTAGCAGCAGGCAGCAGCTGCACTAGCATTAGCAGCAGCAGCTGCATTAGCAAGCAGCAGCAGCAGCAGCCTGCAGAGCAGGCAGCAGCAGCAGCAGCAGGAGCTGCCCCAGGCAGCTCCTTTCCCCCCCTTGTGACCCCCTTGTACACTATAAACCCCCCCCATTTAGTATATATGTAAGTATATATATATATATATATATGATTATATAGAGAAGAATAGATAAGGAAATTAGAAAGAAGAAGAAGGAAAAGAGTTTAGAAATAGAAAGAAGGAAGTTAGGATTTAGAATTAGAGAAGAGGAAAATTAGAGAAGCAAGGGAATTGAAGAAGAATAGGAAGGAGGGGTAGAAGAGGAATTAGAGAAGAAGAAGAAGATTAGAGAAGTAGAGAAGAAGGAGAACTAAAATCGAGAATCCAAGAGGAGAGTTAGAACGAGAGTAAAAAGAGAAGGTTTTGTTAGAAATCGAGTTAGAGGGCGAGATTGAGCCCGGAGCATCGGATCGCGATGAAACTTGACATAGGCCTAGGTTACGTGATTTAGATTTTGCGGGTAAGCTCCCGAGTGGAAATCGGGATCGTAGGGCGCCGGTATCGCGCCGTGTCAGTGCGTATCTTGAAATCTTCGAGATATCTGCAACGGGCCGTAAGGTGGACTAGACGTCTACTTTACTTAGGTATTATGGTAGATAACGAACCTATAGGTTAGTACCCTACTACTCTAGGGAGATCGGGTCATAATAACTAGCGTAGGTAGGCTAACGGGATTATCGCCGAGGGTAGAATTTTACCCTTAAAAAGGGTAAAATAGGGATTTGGCCCACGGCCAAGATTCGAGTTTCCAAGTCCAAGATGGACTTGGATATGGATTGTATAGGTTGGTAATAAGTAGATTTAGCCGTCTAAACCTAGTCTTGACCCCGGTTGACCACGGTTGACTTTTTAGGCTAAAAGTCAACTATGGGTCAACACTTTACCCAATTTGGTCCCAAATTCCATCCAACTTGGACCGTTGACTAAAAGTCAACTATTAGTCACCAGTGACCTAGAGTTGACCTAGTGTTGACCTCGAGTTGACCAGAGTTGACCCGTTGACCAAAAGTCAACGGTAAGTCAGTTTTGACCTAGATTGATCCGGTTGAACTTCTAATGTTCTCCCATGACCAAGATTGACCCGACTAGACATGTCTTGACCTAGAATGACTAAATAGGATTTATTTGATTTAACTTTGCTTCCTAAACTTAGTATTGATACGTCTTGTTCTCTATAGGTCCTCGAGACACTGCAGTTGATCCAGTCGACGTATTTTATCATCTTACATGCGAGTACATTCTCTGATACTTATTCCCAATTTATGATAACTGTTATGATTCATGTACTTAGTATTGATATGCTTATTCCCGACACATGGTTCCCACGGATTGGTATTCTTGGATCCCAACGAGAGATATTTTCTCCTTCTTAGGTTGGGATATATTGTGCAAGCACCCTTGTAGCTCTTGCTCGATATATGGTTACTGATTCTAGAGAAGGCTAGCTACCTTCTCATTAGAATCCCGTGCAGTGACGTGTCCTGTTTGGATCCATTCTACCAGTTGGGGTAGGGAGAGTAGTAGCGTAGGCTTGTGATCAGATCCATCCCGCATTCCCGAACAGTGTGAGTCATATACCGTACATATGACTTGCCAGGCCGATTCTTGACAGGTACCCAAGCCGATCACAAGCTGAAACTACTACTCACACACATTGGATATATAGCTTGCCTTGATTTGTGTACATGCCATGATCCCGTTCTATTCTTCTTGTTCTAGCTCTAGCTTTACAGCTTACCATGCCATGATACATACATGTACACTCCATGATTCATTGTATATGCTCTATTTACAGTCTTATAGCTTTTATTCTATCTTGAGATCTGTTATAAGATATATGTACTCGTTCCATCCTGACTGGACTGTTGATAAAATATTACAGATTTCGACGAGGGAGATTGCAGTACCTACTACGGTCCGGACGACGTAGTGGGCCTAGACTTGGTCCCGCAGGGCGTAGCTCCGCCTGACGAGACCATACCACTTGTATAGTTTAGAGTAGGTCTTTGTACTGGACTTAGTTTCCAGTTACTTTTTGAGACTGTATTACTTTTGAGTCTGTATTATATTTGGACTGTATTTAGAGACCGGACATTGTATATTATTTGTTTCTGGACTTGACAGGTTATATATTATTGTCTTGTTGTTTTTATCTTTCAGTCTTTACTTTTCGTCTTAGAGTTGTGATTGAGCATTATATATATTCATTGCTTGTCCTCCGTTCGGAGTTGACTATATTCTCGACAGGTTTTGTTATATATATAAACTGTTGTCAGACTAGAAAATACACAGCGTTCCACGTCGTTTTTCCGGTGAGGGCTGGGCGTTGTCGCGTCACTTGCCCTTGTAGAGGGTGCGGGTCGTGACAGAGGCTGGGCTTGTACCTCTATTGCGGGGAGGCTGGACACAGTTGAGAGATTGTCCTACGAACCATCGCCATGCAGCTCAGGGAGCACAGGGTAGGCCACCTATGGCACCGCATCACGCCCTCCACCAGCAGCGGGATATATCCCGCCAGGACAGGGCTTTTGCGATGGCAGTTGAGGATCCTACACGTATTGGATTAGGCGGTAGGGTCTTGCTCTTTCTTTTACCTGTTTCTTTCCATCCATTGATTGTTGATTGCTTTCTTAGTACCTTTAGTTTGCATATGTTATGATCATGCTAGATTAAATAGAAAACCCCAATGAAGACTGCAATAACACGATACTGTAGAGATTTAAAACTATGCATGTGTTCTGATTTCCTGGGTTACATGTTATATAACTTAGGATAAAATTTAGTAGACCTTGATTGTTGGGTGCTTGACCTAGAGAAGAGTACGACCGTTTAAATTTCGAGGACGAAATTTTTTAAGGAGGATAGATTTGTCACCCCCAGTTTTCGAATTAGGGTATTTTCGTCATTTTTCAAGTTTTATAATTTTTAGGAATTTTTATTTATTTTATGTGATTTTATGGGATTTATTTGGGTTGGTTTGGATTTTATCCAATTCGGACTCAAATTGGAGACCCGGGTAGCCTGGACCCTAGTGGAACCCACATACTAGCTGGGCTTGGCCCACATACCATCATAATTAGGTTAGAAATTATAAACCCTATTTCCATGGCTTAATTAGTCATTTTAGAGCTTAATTAGTATTTAGAAATCAAACCGAACCAAACCCCATTCAAATTAAACCCAAACCAAGTCAATTGGGTTGGGGGCTTATTGGATCCCAACCCAATAGCCCCCAAGGAGGTGGCCGGCCATGAGAAGACCCCCCCTTTGCTTCTCCTATAAGAAAAACACTCTCTCTCTCTCTCACAAATTCTTCTTTCTTCCAAGCTTTCTCTCTCCCTCTCCAAGAACCTAGGTATGCATTTAAACCCTAATAAATTCCTCTTTCCCATTTAATGTCTTCACATTTATTGTAGGGAATGACATTCTCCACACTTTGCCCACCAATTTATAGGTTTTCCCTAGAATCTAGGTTAAGGAAATTAATAGGGGTTCTAATATATATAGTGGTATATGTATATGTATGTATATATATATATATATATATATATATATATATATATATATATATATATATATATATATATATATATGTGTGTGTGTGTGTGTGTGTTTGTGTATATATTAATGTGTATTTGTTTGGGTAGAGGAATGGAAATGGTGGTGGTGTTGTCATGGGAGTTGTGGTGAGAGGGTGTGTGGTTGTGTGTGTTTGTGAGTGTGTGTGTGTGTGTTTATATATATATATATATATATATATATATATATATATATATATATATATATATATATATATATATATATATGTGTGTGTATGAGTGTTTATATATATATATATATATATATATATATATATATATATATATATATATATATATATATATATATATATATGTGTGTGTGTGTGTGTGTGTGTGTGTGTGTGCATATATATGTATATGGAGATATGTGTGTGTGTGTGTGTGTGTAGGTATAGGTATGTATAGATGAGGGTGTGAGAGTTGTGGAGATAGATGTATGGATATATGTATATATATATATATATATATATATATATATATATATATATATATATATATATATATATATATATATATATATATATATATATATATATATATATAGTGAAGTAGAGAGGAAGAAGAGAAGATAGGAGAAGAAGAAGAAATAAGAGGCAGCAGCTGCTGCTGTTTGCTGCAGCAGCAGCAGCAGCAGGGACAGCAGCAGCACAGCTGTTGTGACAGCAGCAAACCCCCCCCCCCCCCCATTTAACCCATTTCACCCCATTTCACCCCCCTATCCATATATATATATATGTATGTATATATATAGATATAGATAGGTGTTTTTAGAGAGAAGAAATGAAGAGTAGAGTTGAAATGATAAGAAGTAGAAGTTTGGAAGAAGTAGGAGAAGAAATTTAAGAAGAATAAGAAAAATGAAGAGTAGAGTAGAGAATGAGAGAATAGGAAAATTAGAAGAAGATGTTAGATAGGAGTAGAATTTGAAGAAGAAGGGAAAGGATAAGAAGAATTAGAGGGTAAGGAAATTTAGAAGAAGTTAGGAGTAGAAGGGAATAGGAAGAAGGAAGGAAAGTAGAAAAGGAAAGAAGGGTTTTTAGGAGAATCGAGTTAGAGGGCGAATTTGAGCCCGGAGTATCGGATCGCGATGAAACTTGACGTAGGCCTAGGATACGTGATTTAGATTTTGCGGGTAGGCTCCCGAGTGGAAATCGGGGTTCTAGGACGCCGGTATCGCGCCGTACCATCGCGTATCGCGAGATATTCACGATATCGGCAATAGACCGTAAAGTGGACCAAACGTCCACTTTACTTAGGTATTTTGGTAGGTAATATATGTATAGGCTAGTATCATACTACCCTAGGGAGATCGGGTCAAAATATCAAGCGTAGGTAGGCTAACTAGGTTTCCACCTAGGCTAGAATTTTACCTTAGAAAAGGTAAAAATATGAATTTGGCCTATGGCAAAGAAATGAGTTTCGAAGTCCAAGATGACTTGAATATGGGTTGTAGAGGTTGGTAATAGTTAGAAATAGCCGTCTAGACCTAGTTTTGACCCCGGTTGACCACGGTTGACTTTTTAGGCCAAAAGTCAACTATGGGTCAACACTTTACCCAATTTTGTCCCAAATTCCATTAGACTTGTGCAGTTGACCGAAAGTCAACTGTTAGTCACCAGTGACCTAGAGTTGACCTAGGGTTGACCAGAGTTGACCAGTTGAGCAAAAGTCAACTGTAAGTCAATCGTTGACTCAAATTGACCTAGATTAATTCCGTTTGACTTGCGTTGACCTAGTATGACCTAGCTAGACCTAATATGACTTAGGTTGATCTCGTACAGTCTAGTTTGACGCGTCTTGACCTAGAATGACTTAATAGGATTCAAATTAATTTGATTTTACTTTCTAAACATAGTATTGATACGTCTTGTTCTCTATAGGTCCTCGAGACGCTGCATTTGCTCCGGTTGACGTACCATATCATATTTCAGGCGAGTATATTCTCTGACACTTTTCCAATTTATAATGATTGTTATGATTCATGTAATTAGTATGGATATGCTTGTTCTCGACACATTGGTCACACGGATTGGTATTATTGGATCCCGACATGAGATATTATTCCTCGTTATCTTGGTATATCTTGTGCAAGCCCCTTGTAGTTCTTGTGCTGTATATGGACACCGATTCTCGAGAAGACTTGCTCCCTTGTCGTAGAATCCCATGTCGTAACGTGTCTTGCTTGGATCCACTCTACCAGTCGGGGACGGGGAGTACTAGTGTAGATGTGTGGTCATTATCCACCTTGTTTATTCTTGTAGACCATGAATGCTACCAATCCTACACTCCACGTAGGATTGGCTGATCATAACCTTGTGCAGACCCAAGCCGGCCACATATTGTAGCTAGTACTCACACACCTAGATGTATGATTCTTGATTCTTGTACATGCCATGATCAGTTTACTTGCCTTGTTCTAGCTCTAGTTTTGCAGCTTACCTTGCCATGATACTCACATGTACATTCTATGATTTTCTTGTATATAATCTCTATTTACAGTCTTATAGCTTTTGTCATATCTTGTGAACTGTTGTTAGTAGATTGTACTCGTTCCATCCTGACAGGATATGTTGAAAATATTACAGATGCAGATGAGGGAGACTACAGTACCTACTACGGTCCGGATGACGTAGTGGGCCTAGACCTGGAGACTTTGGTCCAGCAGGGCTTAGCTCCGCCTGGCGAGACCTTACCTATTACTTAGTTAGAGTAGGTCTTTTGTACTGGACATTGTCTCCAGCTACTTTTGAGACTGTTATTATTATGGACTATATTAGAGACTTGGACTTGTACATATTCTTGTGTTGGACTTGACAGGTTATTATTTTATTATCGTCTTGTTGTCTTTTCATTTCAGTCTTTACTTTGTTATCTTAGAGTCGTGATTGAGTACTCGTATATATATTCATTTCTTGTCCTCCGTTTGGAGTTGACCATATTCTCGACAGGTTTTTGTTATATATATAAACTATTTAGAGTAGAAAAATCTACAGCGTTCCACGCCGATTTTTCGGTGAGGGCTGGGCGTTGTCGCGTTACGTGCCCTTTTTACGGGTGCGGGTCGTGACAGGGGACCTAAGTGCAAACTACCCATCCCCCCACGATCTTTCTTTCTTCTCTCTCACCTACGACCGACGACCACCGCCCCGACGATCCGATCGACCTAACCCTAATTCAATCGACTTTCCGACCCTATAATTCGACCCCGACCCCAAACCCTAACCCTACACTATTTTTCGACCACCCCAGCGCCGCCCTGACCCCTTTCTTCTCCGACCACCACTCGCCGGAGTTAACCCCTTGCTGTCGCCGCCGTTTCAGCAACCACCGTTGCCATCAACCACTACCACCTTGTTCGCCTCGACGAGACGAACCCAGTGCCACCCTTCGCCGCCGACCACGACGCTTCCTCCGTCTTGCTGCAGCTTCGACAGCCCGCTAGACTGGACACGTAGGTGTCGCTTTGTTCCCTGTGTCGCCATGTGTCTCGTATTTACGACCCTAGACTCGCCTAGACACGAGCAGTGCGTGAGTGAGTACGGACACGCAAAAATTATGTCGTGCGTGTCATGATGGACAGAGACACATGACTCGTATCTAGTACAGACGCTCGTGTCCCAAACTGTCCGGACACGAGTCGTGATATAGGGTTAATGGGTTTTAACTGTTAATGGGTTTGGGTTTAAATGTTAAATTGATATAGTTTATATTTAGTGTAAGCCCTATCCAAACAGCAAGCTCGGCCGACACCCCTGGTCAGTCGAGTGGCGCTCGAGAACACCCCCCCTGTTCCAGCAGGCCGAGTTCGAGCCCCCTTTTTGTGTTCTTTTTTGGTTTTATTTGTTTTATTTTATATATGTATATATGTATTTATATATATATATATATTTTATATATATATATATATATATATATATATATATATATATATATATATATATATATATATATATATATATATAATATATATATTATATATATATAAATATAAATATATATATATATATATATATATACATATATATATATATATATATATATATATATATATATATATATATATATAACAAATATATATATATATATATATATATATATATATATATATATATATATATATATATATATATATATATATATATATATATATATAAAACATATTTGTTATATGTGTATATAGTTCTATGTAAATAATGTTTTTGCCCTATATGTTATTATGTATAAATTTGCAAGTTATTTATTATACAATTTTATAACTTGTATATTTTACTACTTTAATATATATTATTAAATGCTTTAATAGTCATCTATATATATGTATTTTAATATATGAATTATTGTATTTTATTAATCATGGCCACTTGGTGTCCAAACCTAGCATGGGTTTTTGGGCCCAAATATGTCTAAATACATTCAAAGTCTGTACAAGTCATATTGGACTTGATTCATAACTTTGGGTCCCATATCTGGACTTCGGTTCAATTTCGTATACATGGACAAAATACTAATTAATTATTTATTTATTTTCCAGGATTTGTAACTTGTTGTTTTTTAATTTTTATATATATATTAAGTGCTGTAAAAATCTGGGAAAAATTTATTTAAATACTATGTTAATTTATCTAATTTAATATAATTTTTCCAGCATTTAGTAAGTACTTTTGGCATTTTATAAAAATAGGAAAAGAAAACTTATTTTCAGGGTACTTATGTTTACTGATTTTTAATAAATATCTATTCGGGTTTATAAATTTCAGAAAAATTAGTATAAATTTCTATAATTAACAAGGATCATTTTGGTACATTATTTTATATATATTTGAGTTTTTTGCCTATCTTAAAAATTGTTGGAACATAGTGTACAGCCTGATTTATTTATTGAATAATTACGTCTTGCGATGTATTGTGTGATTTGGGTTGTTGTAGTATTGGACCTCACCATACCATAGTCTAAGGGCCCTAGGAAGTTGTTTTAGGTATTGTGTCACCCCATATTGGTCTCCTATGCTAAAGTCACCATTTGGCTAGGTGTCCAGTCAGAAAGTCGTGTCACACCACTAGTGTCCTAGTGTTTAATTTAGTGTAAAAACTAAGTTTATGTATCATTTTTACAGTGACGAGACACCAGGATATCTATAGCTTCATATACACACCCTTGCTTTGCACAAGGCAAGTACCTCTACAAACTTTATTTACTGCATACAATGAATTGTGTAAAAACCATGTTAAATACCGATACCTAAACTGCAAATCACCCATCTCCATGTTCCATATGCTTTATAATGTTCTCAATATCCACCATGTTTTATACTGTTCCCGCATCACTCACATGTTATAAAACGGGTTAAGGGAAAACTGTTAGTAGAGTACGTGATCATGCCCCCCTTCTCCGTATGTATTTACCGTGCACTGTTACATTCTATATGCAACTTTGTCGTATGTCTGATCCCGCGTTTGTGTATGGATATACACCGATGCCATTAAGTGTACGTATGTGCACTTCAGAAAACTGATATGGACCACTGTACATCCTATTTACCTATTAATCGATCACGTACATGCTACAGTTTTAAACTTTAAAACAAACTTATATTACCATGATGAAATATATCTAAAACTGAATAAATCAAGATATTCCATGATTCCTGTTTATTACATTTTAGTTCATTTCATGCTATGTATATTTAGTTTGTTAGAAACAGTACTTGCTCCCGTCCTGACAGGATAACGTTGTAGGTATACTTACCGAGGAGGAGTTGCTTTGTGATTCTTATTATGGGGTTGCCATCGAGGATCAGACTTTACCTTACGAGGATGTACCTGCGGAAAAACTCGTCTAGTTTGTATAGTTGATCGGGACTTTTTGATAGTAGTCATGTTGTTAGACTATGTATTTTAATACTGGTCCTGTATCCAGTTTTATATTTCGACTTTGTATTTCGAAACATATTTATATACGAGATGACTTTTGTGTTTGGAACATTTCTGACTCATATGACATATAGAACTATTAGCACACTTTGATCATATATTGTTTGTCTTTAGAACAGCTTACTACGCTTTATCTCAAGCGTAGGCTGGACATGACTCGGCCCAGTCCAACAATTTGGGTATCGGATCGTGACACCGGGACAGGGCAGTTCCAGCAGGTTGGCGACTCCTCCCTCGTCGTCCAGCATTCTTCCCGCGTCTAGTATTCCTCCCGCGTCCAGCATTCCTCCTGTCGACGGCTCCATGGGGAGAGCCGACGTCGAGCATATGGAGGACGACGATCAAACTGATCCTGGTCAGACAGGAGGTGAGAGCGACCCTCCATGCGCTCCCCCGGACGAGACGCGTATGGAGATTTGGACGGACGGGCCTACGAAGTAAGTTAATTAGTTAATATATATTTCTCAAATGATTATATGTACATATATATTCATGAAACTTATTATTGTATAGATATCGGCCTCCTGCAGTACAGAGACAGCTGGGGTTATTTCTGAGGCAGAACTATGGTAGGCCTTGGATTAACTACTTAGATGCTCCCGTAGATAGGAAGGCCTTTTGGTTGGCCCACTTCAAGGTAAAAAATTTATTTATTTTTAAATTTTAATAATCATTTGTGTATATTATACAACTCTTTCTATTTTACTTCTTGTAGAGGACCTATTTCTATCCACCACATCGGACGGCGAAGATCGAGGCCCAATTTTCTGCCGTCGCAGGCAAGCTCATCCGTGATGCGATCCACGACCAGAAGTCTCGTGATCGCTCCGGAAAGCCGATCCGTGGTTGGATCACGCCAGAGCAGTGGACTGTGATGAAGGCTAGATTCGGCGAGGCCAGGTACCAGGAGCGGTCTGACATGGCCAAGGTTGCACGATCGAGCGCCAGTAAGTGGTGTGGTGGCTCCATTCCTATGACGGAGCATTTTTGTCGTCTGGTACGTTTCCTATGACGGACATTATTTTATATATAGTTGGACAGAATATTTAATACTAATAATAGATAATATATTTTAACAGATAAAAAAGGATGAGGACCCCAACATGGTGACCGTCTTCCTAGTCACCCATCGGAGGGTTGGGGAGTTTATTGACGAGAGGGCGACGCAGGCATATGTACGTTCTATTCTTTATATTAATTTACTATAATTTAGAAAACAGAAAAATAGATATCAATATAGACTTTAGCAAACACTTAGACGTTAGCAAACATTGTTCTAGGCCGAGTTTCTTCGGCTACAAGAGGAGGCGGCTGCTGCTGCTAGTGCGCCAGCAGAGGGAGGGGCTGTTACTTCCTTCCAGCCGCCTACAGGTCCATCGCCGGACGACCCTTGGATGACCGTCGTTGGTGGTCTTCATAAGGGTACGTACTACGGTACGGGATCCTACGGCGCCTATTTGGCTTCAAGGTCATCCCGGGCCCCCTCTGTCAGTGCGCAGTCTCCAGCTTTGCAGGCGTCATCACGAGCTCAGGATATTGGTCGTCAGATCGACGGGCTGCGTCGTGAGTTGCAGTAGCAGATTTTTGATCACCATACCGCAGAGCGACGATCCGACGATCCGATGATCACCGGACGATTTGATTTGGTCGAGCGCAGTATACAGGAGCTGATGAGTCTGCAGCAGGCTACAGCTGCCATCTTGCACACGCTCACCGAGTCTACGGAGCACACAGAGCGTAGACAGGTCGAGCTGGAGGGATCGCAGAGGACCATGTCTGCCTCACTCACTCAGATACATACTTTGATTGAGGAGAGTTCTCAGAGGATGGTGAGTACCCTTGTTGTGCATGCTGAGCGACTGCGAGAGCTGGAGCAGATACGTCCTCCCGGTCCATCGACGGCGCCGACTCCAGACGTTGCACTGCCTCTTACTGCCCCTATGGTGCAGCTCACACAGGAGCAGTATGAGTTCATGCTATCTCAGATGCACAGCAGGGATCCTCAGTGATTTTATTGATTTTTTTATGAGTTGTATGTATTGGCCCTATGGTATTTATTGGTATACTTTTGTTTATACACTTGGTGGGAGACTTTTTATCATCTCCCATTTTTATTTGACTCTATTATATGTTTGTGATGATGTGTGTCTGTGAAGTGCAGTATGCAGGATTTGAATATATTTATGTTTGTGATGATGTTTGTGATGATATAAATATAGTTTGTGATGATGATGTTTGTGATCATATAAATATGTTGGTGGGAGACTTTTTTTATGTTTGTGATGATGTTTGTGATCATATAAATATAGTTTCCAGATTAGTGTTTAAACTATATATAAGTGCAGTGTGCAGGATTTGAAAACTGCATTATATATTTTTTTAATTTTCCAGCATATTAGCGACGGTTTGCGACGGTTTTGCGACGGTTTTGCGACGCGGAAGTACGTCGCAAAGATGTATCGGTACGTCGCTAACTGCGACGGCCCGTCGCTAACTGCGACGGCCCGTCGCTAAACGTCGCTCAACGTGCTGACGTGGCAAACCTTGCCATGTCACTACATGCGACGAACAGACGTCGCTAGAAACGTCGCTAAGTTAGCGACGTACTGTAAATGTCGCCGAACGTCGCTAAGTTTGCGACGTTTTAGCGTCGTAGACAATTCGTCGCAATAGCGACGATTGGTGACGAACTTTTGTTCTGCGACTAGCTTTTCGGCGACCTGCTTTTTTCGTCGCTAATTACGTCGGTAAATATATTTAGCGACGTATTTTTACTTATCAGCGACGTTTTTGGACGTCGCTAATTCAGCCTATTCTGGTAGTGTTATATTGAATTTAGGCAATATACATAGAAAAAAATTAAATCTAACTACCTAAGACTTATTTGCAACTAAATATTTTCAAAAATCACAATTTTGTAACTAAATATTCTATTTTTCGTATTATCAACTAATCTAAAATATTAAAAGACAACCATGTATTAAACCTAGGTGGAAGAAGATAAAAGTACCCCTCTACATTGTTTTAAAATAAATCATAACCATATCTAAAACCCTAGTGACACCTCTTGAACTCACTGTCGAACTTTAGATTTTGAAATCTAAGACGCGGTATACTTAAAGCTTAAATTAATGTAATTATTTTCATCGACGTTGATACAGTAGTATTGCCAACACAAAAAAATAAGAAATATAGCAAAAATTATTATATAAAAAATTACGTGGACTAAAATGTTTAGAATGAGTCTAATGGTGGATTTTTGTTTATAATTTGACTTACATATATTAAATAGTATTAAAAAATTGATATTAAAAAATTGATATTCTACAGAATTTTAGACACGAGGCAACCGTCTCATGACTTCATATCAAGTACAAGCTTGCTAGAACTTGTCGTCACCGCACCCTTACCACTCCACCACGTAGACCGTCTCTGCAACTCCACCATGGACAACCTTTGGACGGGAGTAGGCAACACTACAACAAGAAACGCAGTAGCAAGGTTTGAATTTTCTGTCACATTTTAATTTCAAGCACAATTTTAAAATAAATTGTCTGAATACTTATACTGCAGGTACATAAACTTTAGTAATGAGGACCAATCATTCAAATTAATGCATATAGTTATTTCTCTTGTGAAACATATAGCAAAACAATTTTAACTAAAGCAATTTCAACATATCCATTGCGTTAAGAAGAATCAAAACAATCAGAGTGCAACACTTGGCATGCGGGCGGGAGCATATATGTTGTTCCCACAATATTTCCTCTCACATGAATATACTTTTAGTTTCCATAATTATTTAGTTTTTTCAAATAAAAAAATATATGTTGTATTAATGTGTTGTATCCCATGATGAGTTTTTTATTTATTTATGGAAATGGGTCGTGTCCAACTCGGGTTAGATCTTTCCCTCCTATTGGTATTTATTTGTAAATAAATGACTTTCATGGATGGAAATGGGTCATGTCTAACTCGGGTCAGATCTTTAGTTGGATTCAAGTCCCCGTCTGGTTCTGACTGGGTCTGGTCCAAATTATCGAAATTGGATATAGAAGGATTCAAGTTAGGTCTTAAAAAATATTATATATATATATATATATATATATATATATATATATATATATATATATATAGAACATAGTAAATATTAACTTCTTACTAATGCTACCTTAGATATAGATGGTTCCCCATCAGTGTCCCAAAACTTGATTTTGACAATAGCTAGTCAAATATAAAATTAAGAGAATTAAGAGCATGTCTAGTACGGAAAAAATCAATACTCGTATCCGCGATTGACGTCTGTAAAGTTATAGGATAGGGTTACTAAAGGATAAGTATGAACTAATCATCAATACATCTTATAATACATAAGTGAACTTTTATACTAAAAAGTCTAATTACAATCAAACTCACCCAAGCATATCCCCAAAATATAATTACACAAATACATATATATTATATTTATCACAAAGATACTACAAGAGAAAATCTTAAAGTTCGGGTTTGTATTTCTATTGTATCATTCACCTTAAAGCTATACGACTAAACACTTAACAAACAAATACTAGGTTGTCAAACGACATGCAAGTCTTGGATGAAAGAACATCCGAGAAACATAAAATAAAGATGTGAATCAAAAGAGAATAAATAAATTGTAGATAAGGAAGAGATGCAAATATCTTAATTTTAAAGGCTACAGATATTAAAACTCCATGGGACAATTTTTAGTCACGAGTTATAGTCATCGACAACAATCTTGTATGCTAGTCACCGAGTGTCGTAAAAATTAATTTATTATACTATTCCGACACATGAATTTTCAATTATATGTTATATCTTACTAGGATGGTGTAAAGTTTGTGGACATGATAATTAATTTACGTCAAGTATTTGGACATATTAAATTATTCCGGTTAAGTATTTGGACAAATAAGTAGTCCATGTAATTTTTTTTAACAACATAATTATTCAAGTAAATTTTTAGATAAATTGATTATTCATGTAAAGTATCTTTGACGATATGATAGCCCAACGTATCCTCGTAGGGATCTTTTATGATGACACGATAGCCCGATGTATATCCGAAGAGCCACCATGTAATGACAACATGATAGTATTAATGTACCTCCAAAGAGAACCTCTATGATGACATAATAACTTGATGTACCTTGAAAAGAGTCATATGACGACATAATAATCCAGTGTACCGCCGAAGAGAGCCTCTATGTAATGACAATATTACCAATGTAAACTAGAATTGAACATGATACTAATAGGTAATTAACAAGAATTTATAATAAGTTTATGTTCATTCGGAGTTATAACCCGACTTGTACACTTTAAACCGTCTCAAATTTGGATTGCAAAAAGCATAATTTATGTTAAGAATTTAGAGGTAAATAACTTCTTTTTTGGATATTATTTTTAAAATCTACCAATTTTAACTCCTTCGTATATGAGTTAAGTTCACACATACAAAATTTTAAGTCATTGGGGGTTACGATTTGGCCTACACGAACATTCTACCAAAGTGTGTCAAATATGGACATAACAGAGTTCAACACGAGGATGTTTGTGTTTAACATGTTGTACCTCATAGCTCCGACATGCATATAATACAATGTTATATAGCTTCGGATACGACATTGAATGCTCTAATTGAATATAAAGCTATATTACTTAAATTATGCTATTTAGTAGATGCAAATTTGCTCATAAGAAAACTACATTGATAGAAACATGTTTAGAAATACTGTGCATTTATAAGTTTTTAAAGTTAGTGTTTAGAAACATGCTATTTAGTGTTTCATGTACTTTTCGTTCGAAAATAAGACATATCGTACATCATCGAAAAGGCCTGGACGTATAGTTTCTGAATATGATATTAATTTTGCTAAATGTCATGTAATTCCAAGTCTAACATAACATATACATAGAATACACCACACAACTTTTATGAAAGAGAATGAATAGTGTGTTCAAGGGTGCAAACTGTTTGCAAAAATAAAAGTTTTATAACAAACTTAGAAAATAGTACAAAAGTACAATGATTTCTGGAAAAGTACAACTGTAGGAATATGATCAGAAGATGATCACTTTATTCCTTGGACTATGTGAACTTGAAGACTAGAGCCTCTGGAGAATGCAGCAGCAATTTTTACAAGGATACTTGATCTCTGTGATACTTTAACAATGATTGGAAACTCTATTTATAGAGTTCTGAAAATAACTATTTTAGCAGTTATTCTGATGTGCGCGAGGCTGGATTCTGCCACATTGGGTTGCGCCAACTTTCATTCAGTTATCCAATTGTGCACTAACTGTATTTAGACGCGTGGCATCATGTGATTGAGATGCGCGTGGTCATGTACAGAATAGTGGACACGTCATGAGAGATTAGTGACATGTGCGCCACGTCATCATGATTTAGAAATGAAAATTATTTCAACTTTATCAGGTTGTGCGAGCTTCAGTCGACAACTTTATCCAGATTGTGCCTAAGCACGTGACAACTTTTGAGAAGAAGTTGTTCAGATTGCGCCTAGGCACAACTAAGGAATTTGTTTAGATTGCGCCTAGGCGCAACTCACAAGATATGCAGGACAGCTGTCAATTAAATCTCCTCGAGCGGCACAATTCGAGGGATTCAAAGAGATTTTCTTCGTTTACTATGCTGTTAGTTGTCAGTGCTGTCAGACAATGATGGTAATTAAATATCAGACGCCACGTAAACTTTGGCACAATATGACTGGGCGCAGTCTGATATTGGGCGCAACCTGATCAGCGGCGCAGTTTGATCTCTGAGCTTCATAACAGTGGCGCAGCTTGATTTTTGGGGAACAATTTGATTGCTGGGTGATAAAACCATGGCACAACTTGATTTTTAGGTCCTATAAGACCCCCTTCAAAGTTTTCAAAACTTAAGAATATTTTAAAGTTTTGAAATACTTTGAATTATGAAACTTTTACGTAGATTGCGCCAGTCAATGCCCAGCCGTCATAATTAAATTTTTTTCTCGAAAACATACGATCTCCTCTTCGTCTTCCCGAGTTTCACTGATGATTTTCGGTTTTCCATGATGAATATGAAGAGTTAGTTTGGTTATATATATAGGGGCTGGTCCTTATACTTATTTTTCACTTCTGTACTTCGATGGCACCTAAGAAAAGGGAGATGGAGATCAATGCTGACACTGAAATCAAGTCCCCTGAAGCAAAATCCGATGTCATGCCTACAACTTATTTGTTGGAGCCTGACCCGTAAACTTCTTAGACTGTTTTGGTTTAAATCTAACAGTCTTCAATCACTCGAGTGGTGGGCCATCACTTTTTTCTGAAGAGCGCGGCGATTCGGAGGGATTCCTTAATCTGATGCGTCGCTCGGGGATCCGCAACATGCAAGAATTGGACACTGCCCTTCGTCAGACCAATGAAGACGAAAAAAAGAAATAATGTTTAGCATGCCAGCTTTTTATTTTCTTTTCATGTGTCCTCTCCTACTTGTCTGTAGGGGTCTACCCCTCTTTATGAAATGAAATTTATAATTTCTGACATCATTATTGTGTGGCTGTAATTTCAAGTAGCGCATGTAAATATGCTCCTTTGACTAATTCAATGCTTACTGTTTCTTTGAGAGACACATGGCAGCCATCATATGGTTTTAAGCATCTATTGTTTAGTTCTTTCCCGAAATAAACTCCTAGAACAACGTATTGTTCACATCTTCGACGCTTTTTAAAGGGTAGCCAAAACGAAAAAGACATTCATGCTTTCTCAAAAAAATAACTTCTCACAAGGTCCCACTATCCAGCAAAAATCTATCATCCACAAGTTCACTTGCGCCACTTCAACCTGATGCTATTCTTTTGTATGTCGTGCCTTCGGAAGTTGGTAAGTCCCAACAAAGAACCAATGGTTTTCACACATGAGCGTTTTACTTTTGTGCCATTTTTTTTAAAGATAGGTGCTGACTTATAGAAATGAATCGCATATTGTAGATGTGCGCTTGAAATTATGAAAAGAAGCACGCACTGCAATCAGTGCCTGACTTCGGTCAGAGGTGCACACTGTTGATATACGCCTGTTTGATCGGCACACACTGTTGATATGTGCCTGTACTTCTGAAAATATGCACACATTGTTGATATGTGCCTGTTGATCGGCGCACACTGTTGATATGCGCCTGTTGATCGACGCACGCTGTTGATATACGCCTGTACTTTCTGAGAATAGGCGCACACTGTTGATATGCATATGTACTTTCTGAGAATAGGCACACATTGTTGATATACGCCTGTACTTTCTGAGAATAGGTGCACATTGTTGATATGCTCCTGTTGATCGGCGTGCAGTTTTGATATTCTTTCCTTGTTAATATTTGCAGAAGTTTGGTTGGCAAGCTTCTTCAAAACTGGCATCGGCGACCCGGATGCTATGATGAGCATTCTTCTGATACCCACATCAGACAGCTCATGTGATTCTGACACTCAAATCAGACAGCTTAGGACTCTCTGTGTTCCAGAAGGGTCTTCCTCAGATGGTAGGAAGAGCCTTTATACATGAGAGTTGGATGGTGGAGAGACAAAATTAGGAATCGTATTGCAAGGGTGATCTCATTCCTAGTTCCCATGACGGGTCGTCTTTTCTCCACCAGTTGTATTGACAGAAGCTTATCTTTGAGCTGCTGTACTCTGTGGTTCTCATCTCGTCTTTCTGAGAGAGAAGATCAGAGTTGATTTCGTTGTCTTGCTCGCTTCAGGATGAGATGACAAGGAACTGGCATAAATAAGAAGATCCAAAGATATAATAGACCTTCATTTATACTTAGAATGAAAATCCGGGATGTAGTAGATTTCCATTAAGATGTATCTATATTTTTAAAAAAGAAATAAAGAATGATTTTTTCTTTACGATTTGATTTTGATGTGATGATATGGAAAATAGAATCCAGGAGAAATATGAATGTGACAAGTTGCTAATGTAAATAATCAGAATTCAGAGGTATAGAGGACGTAAATTCATAAAAATAAGCGACAATCAATGCCAAATGAATGATAAGTCAAAGAAAGTGAATGAATGAACAGTCACTTCGGTTTTCTATGAAAATATGTTGAATGAACGAATAGTTGTCTCGATTCTCGAAAAAGAGAATAAATGAATGAACAGTTATAAATGAATGAACTGTTGGACTTCTTTCAGAAAGTTGCATAAGTTCTCGAAACCGACTATCTAATCGTTTTGTCTATAAATAGAGCAAAACTTTCGTAGATATGATCAATTTTTTTTTCTTTCTGTACAAAATGTCTTCCAAAGATTTGCTTACTCCAAAGATCGAAGGAAAGACCGAGATGCCTCCTGCTGAGCCTCCAAAACCTCTTCAGAAAGAAAGGGGTGAAGGCTCAACAGCTCATGCACCAGGACATGACTTGATTGCCAAGCTAGTGGAGCCTGGAAAGACTGCCGAGGAAGAGGCATTGAGGATGGCAACTTATGAGTTTTTTGTACATTCAGACAATGAGATGTTTGAACTGTTGGCAAACTATGTATTTAATCATGAAGGATCAGGGCCTCCTCCCCGTCCTTAATATTATATAATTTCTATTTTGCTTTTGAAATAGAATGAACTTTATTTACATTATGTCTCTAAAAATAAAGTACATCTTACTTTTATACATAATATTTTTTGAGAAATTTGTCATTGATAGGCATCATAGCAACTCTGCCATCCATATCTGTTAATTGATAGGCTCCATTTGTGTAATGTCTGTGGTTTGTATTACGTATTTTGATATGCGTGTACGTACTTAGACTCGTGTTGCATGTTTTCTGGCTTGGTTCGGCTTGTTTGGGTTGGCTTGGTTCGGCTTGGGTTGCTTATTGGTTCATCATGAACCAAGGGGAGAACCCTTACCTACCACCACCATCACCATTTATTAACCCACTCCTTTCTCTCTCTTCTCATTAACTCCTCATTTACTCTTCTTCTTCCCCACCATTACTCTTCACCTACCTGAGAGAGAGAGGGAGAGCTTAGACAAGTGCATCTTGCTTCATGGAGGAACTCAAGTTTTATTGTTCCATTCTCTTCTTCACAGCATTCTAAAACACTTTAGTACTTAGCATTTTAAATTTCCATGGCTAATTGCTTGTAGATATAAGTTTATTTTATTTTTAGATTTCTTGGGTTTTGATCTATTTAATCTTGTTATTATCAAGTTTTGATGGTTTCATGTTGTAGAAAATCTCGTTCTGCCCGATTTTGACCTATGGAAGTCTGGATTTAGACTTGGGATGAAGGATTTATGAAGCTTTGAAGAAGGGAGTCCATGACTCTTCCTCTCGGATTCAGTGGAGAAGAAAAACAGTGCAGCCGCATGGCAGTTCATGGCCGCATAGCCTTTCCTGGCCGCATGGCTGTACTTGACCGCATGGATTTCCATGCGGCAAGCTTTCTCAGCCGCATGGCCATGGGCTCTTTGCCAGCCGCACGAGACTCCTTTTTCGTAGCCGCATGAACTTCCGTCCTTTCTGCCGCATAATCATTCATCTCGACCGTAGGGCAATAAAGGCAGCGTGGCACTTCCAGCCGCATGAAGTCGAGTTTCCGAGCAGTATGTGCCCTGATTAATTGAGCCGCATGAACTCAAAATTCCCCAGTCGCATAAGCCTACTTTTCCTGGCCGCATAGACCGAGTCTCTTCCGAGCCGCATGGACTTCTCTTCCTGGCCGCATGGGACTCGGCTCTCCCGCAGCCGTATATGGCCCATTCCCTCCAGCCGCATAAGCTCATGCCCCTTTTCAGCCGCATAGCGTTGCTCTCCCGCAGCCGCATATGCACCCGTCATCTTTGAGCCGCATATGCCTGTCCCCCCTCAGCCGCATGCACCCTGAACCGCCCCCAGCCGCAGGAGTGGCCGCATATGCCCGAGCCGCATGGCACTTCCATAGCCTTATATTTTATGATTTAATTATTTTATTATACTCATGTCTTGTGACCCTCAGTGTAACTTGGGTCTCTTGATGGAATGCTTATACTATGTTATCCTGCACATGTACCATGAACACGATAGTGATCCGTAGTGGTGCACTCTTGACAAGTAATATGACATGCTAGTGGCCCGCCGTGGCGTACTCTTGACAAGTAAACCTGACATGATATATCTCGAATTGCTGTTGCGATGGCTAACATGACATGATAGGACATGACCAGTACAAATAATAGGGATACCGTGGGCGATTGTGCTTGTACAAATGAACCTGTCTTGTCTTGCATCATGTTTAGGATGGGACCCCTGAGTACCACGGTCAGGGGTACCTGTTGAAATGGACTAAGGCTAATAACTAGAATAATACAGTAGTCATGAAGAGATTTTCCAGCTACAGGCAATCCCGTTACCTGGGCGCGCTTATGGATCTGTAGCCTGCCGACGAGTAGGGCACATTTCCAGCACACTGTCATGTGTTGCACCCCCTCTTGAACAAATATTCGACCTGGGTAACCTGGATGGTCTGCAGGACTTGTAGCCGTGGAACAATCTCGCTGCATCTTGCTAGTAACTAGGCCTGTGATAACCCTAGTTAGTTAAAGTATCAAGCCGTACTTATTGCTTGGCCATGATTGTTGGATGAGGAATAACCAGTCTAGTCTTGTCTTGATCCTGTACAAGATTGTTACATGACCTGATTTCTTATATTTTCTTGCCGATAAATGGTGGGAAAGCAAGTTCCGTTCAGATGAAGGGTTACAACCCCGGTCCTTGTTTGGTTTACGGGTTGTAACCTGGTTATCTGAATAGTTCCATGGTTATCTCGTCGTATATTATCCTAATTTTTTCCATATTTCCAGTTCTTACTATTTATATATACTCTTGTGCTAATTGTTGGTTTTAGTTCCTAAGTGAAGCCTCCTTTGTGGCACTTGCTCTTTCTGGGATCTGACCCAGCTGGTTTTGTATGGCCAGATTTTGGAGTAGCTCCAGAGGATCTACCGACTTTTCAACCCGATGGTGACCACCAGGCGTAACTAGAGAAACGAGTGGGTTTATTTTTGGCTCTCCCACTCTATTGTAAAATTCTTATTTTGAGGCGTTTAGCCAGCGAGCATCTGTTAGCTGGTATTGCATACCTTATTACTGTCTGCCTACGGGCTGTAACGTGATTGACAAATCCTAGGGTTGATCATGTATGACTAAACTCTTGCTAGTCCTCACATTTTGTAACGACTAGCTTCATGATCAGCTGAATATGTAATGTTTGGGACACCTTATTATTGTATATTTGGTGATCTTACATCTTGTAACTTTACTTGCTTGCTTGAGATTGAGACACTAGGCTTGTTCATGACCTTAAGAGACTGATGGATTGTAGTTAAACCCTCATATATCTAGACAGCCGTGACCGTATAGCGAGGTGAGTTGCACTTCATATACGTAGCGGGCTATGTACGCCTCCGCTCTCCAGTATTTTGGTTCTGGGCGTTACAATTTGAGAAAACTTTATTTACGACATACGGCCCTTCCCATTTTGCCTCGAACTTGCCTTTGCTCATATGTGTCATAGTCATAGGACGTCTGACTGTAAGAACTAGCTCGTCTTCCTGAAATATTCGTACTCTAACTTTGCGATTGAAAGCTTTAGAAATCTGGGCTTGATAAAGTTCGATGTGCTGTTGAGCTAGTAGCCTTTTCTCGTCAAGCGCCTCCAATTCTTGAAGTCGAAGACGATCATTATTCTCAGTAGTAAGCTCATTAGCTGTCACGCCCCAGAACCAGAATACTGGAGAGCAGGGGAATGACTCAGCCAGCTACGTATTACGAGTAGATGAATACCGTATAATACGATCAATGCTGTCTAACCAGACGAGGGGGTGCATACTACATGAAAGTCTTACTATGGTCACTTCACATCTATTGTCTCAATCATTCGAACAAGGAAACAGAAATAGAGAACATGTAAGATAAAGCAGTAAGGCGTCCCAAACGCTCCGTCAAAATGTTCTTGAGATCTAGCTTTACAAAACATAGCCAGATGATATAGCAAAGTGTACACAATTGTTATCAGCTGCAGTCTGACTTAATTACAATTATGCAAAAGTAAGTACAAGACAATCCGACTAACATGTCGGTGCCAAACGGCTAAGTATAAAGTGAATAGCAAAATGAGCGGTGAAGAAAGGGACCCACTCGAGTCCTCCTGCGATCATTCCCCTAGTATTGATCATCTTGGAGGTAGAAGTACGCTGAGTCCTCGAAAATCGGCTCTAAATCTGGCCATGCAAAACCAGAGAGGTTAGACCTCTAATAGCAAGTACCACAAGAAAGGACGATATAAAGGATTAAACCAGTAATAAGAGAATATAATAATAGATCTCTGCTTTCCACTAGGATTCACATAACATCGAGACACTTCGAACCAACCTCCCAACCAAACAAGGACAGAAGTTGGCCCGTCATGGTCTGATATTCTGATCATCTCAGTTAGGCGACAGAGTAGGTACAGTACACAAACAAATCATCTTGAACGGCCAATCAATCCCTACGGCTTGCTATTGTGAGTTCCAAGTTATCCTGGAATAATACAATAAAGATTCCTCAGTTCTTACCATGTACGAGCAAGGCTAGTCTATCCAGTCAATCAATTACGCCATGCATGAATTAGACGAGTCCCAGCGGGATACCCGTCATCAATATACAATATACAATAATAATATAAGCAGATACCGCTCCCTGCCCGTGTGGCAAATTTGCCGTATCTGTGGGAACCAGCCGGCCCGTCGGGTACTACTCGTCCCAAGGGGGCTGCCATGTAAGAACTCGGGAATCCATTCTCTCCATGCAATTATTATTTTATTTAACTTAATAGTCCCTACGTTGAGTGAAATTCCATGCCGTGGATCATGGTCATTCAAATGAGTACTTTCGTACGGGGTACGATATGCGCAACTTTACAACGATACCCATGCGGCTATGTTGTAGGTCTTACATAGCGTAATGCAACAATCAAATCTAACCACGGAGTAATCATGCCTTGACCATAAAGTACACATGCTGTTTTGTAAGATAAAAAAATAACTAAATAAATAAATAAATAATTTGAAACCTGCATGTGCCTGCATGCCAATATTCGGGATCGGCTAATCGATTGCAATAGTTCATTACATGAACGTGTCTCATTCATTCAATTCAATAAGACGACTAGCCAGTCTCTTAGTTCCAACTAGGAACGCATGATCAATTATTAGTCAATGTCACAATCATTATCAATGGTGACAAGGCATGAAAGTCAATTAGCATTAAATGGGGTCGAGTCTATAACTCCTCAGAGTTAAGTTCCAGCCTTACTGGGTATCCATGGATCAATCAAGACACATGACACATTCCATATAACAATCTGTATTATCAATATTAACCTATCATGATTTATCAAGTTCATGCAAAAAGGCGTAAGGATATAATAGAAGAATTATCATGCCATCATTAAATAAATAATTTATAGAACAAATAGTAACACCTAGGTTAGAAAGTCACGCCAAGTCTAGTAGGTTATACTAAGGCCAACAAGTCATGCCAACAAGTCTAGACTAAGGCCAAAAGTCACGCCAACAAGTCTAGACTAAGGCCAAAAGTCACGCCAAGTCTAGTAGGAGTGAACGTGAAAAGTGGTTCACGCTGGCACGCACAGCGTGAGCGTGAAGCGTGATTCAAGCTGGCAAGCGTGAGCGTATGAGCGTGAAAAAGCGTGATAAGAAATCTACACACGCATAGTGTGAATGGTAATAAGAAATTCACGCACAGCCTAGTATGGCATGATAGGAAATTCACGCACGCATAGAGTGAACGTGATAGAAAATCTACGCACGCACAGCGTAAGCGTGAAAAGTCACGCACGCAAGCACAGTGTGATCGTGAAAAGTCACGCACGCAAGCAAAGACGTGAGCGTGACTCAAAATCCACGCAGACACGTATAGACGTGTGCGTGACTAAAAATACACGCTGACACGTAAGAACGTGTGCGTGACTAAAAATACACGCTGACACGTAAGAACGTGTGCGTGACTAAAAATACACGCTGACACGTAAGAACGTGTGCGTGACTGGGCTGATGTTTTACGCGAGCACGTAAGAACGTGTGCGTGCAACATCTCCCGAACTCCAAGTCCTATGGAGCCTTCATTCCAGTGCCAGAAATACACGCTAAGTTGGTGGACCAAAACCATGAACAGCCGAAATACACAAACTTAGATCTAGAGAAAACAAGCCACATAAACCAAAAATGCCAAGCACTAAACTCTCTCAGGATCATGAGAGGAAGACAAATGAACCATAAAAATGGTTCTCCAAGTGGAAGCAAGAAGCAAGATGTACTTGCCTACTGCTGCTGCTGGTAGGTGGAGAAGTAGTGTGGAGGAAGAAGAAGAAGTAATGGTGAGAATGAGAGTTATAAGGAGAGAGAAGGAGATGGTGACTTTAAATAGCAAAAGGGGGTGGTAGGTGGGAGCTATTGGGCCGGGTTTAAGGGGGGCTCATCCAAGGCCAACCCGAAAGCAAGACAAAGAGGCTAAAAGCAGGAAATAAATTGCAGAAATAAAATTGCAGGGAATAAAATGCAGAAATAAAATTACAGGAAATTAATTAGCATGAAAATTAAAAAGCAGCTAATTAATTAACATGAAAATTTAAAGAGCAGATAATTAATTAATATAAAACATGATAAATACAGATAATGAATTATAGGAATTTAAATACAGGATGATACATGATAAATACTAAATAATTACGTTCAAGCAATATACGTATTAAAATACGCATTCTGGAAACGGGGAGTGACATCTCTACCCACCTTGAAAAAAAATTTCGTCCTCGGAATTTCAAATTCAAGCAAGATAGAAACATCGGGGCTAAACCAATCTAAGTACAAGCAATTCAATCAAGCAATCATTTTACAATGTCCATAGCAAGTAGCATATATGTAAATCCATCAATCTACGATATCAAGCAATTCTACCCATAAAGTGATAAGCATGAGGAATCAGGACAACCAAGGTATACAGAAAAAGATATACCTTGTGAGTCAAATAAGTGTGGATACCGTGATCGGATATCATCCTCACGTTCCCACGTTGACTCTCCCAAGGAGTGATGACCCCAAGCAACACGGACAAGACTAATTGTTCGGCTCTTGAGTATCTTCTCTCTTCGGTCCAAAATGGACACAGGCTGTTCCTCGTAAGACAGGTTGGTACCAACAACCAGCTCCGAATGATCGAGGATATGGCTTGGGTCCGATACATACCTACGTAATTGAGATACATGAAACACGTCATGCACCTCTCGTAACGAAGGTGGGAGGGATAAACGATAAGCAACATCGTCTATCCGATCAAGGATAACAAATGGGCCCACGTACCGCGGACTCAATTTCCCGCGAACGCCAAACCTAATGACCCCACGAGTAGGTGAGATCCGTAAGAATACGTGGTCCCCAACAGAAAACTCTAGCGGCCTACGATGCTGGTCCTCCCAATGACGATGCCGATCCTGCGCAACACGAAGTCGCCCTCTAATTCCTTTAACCACTTCAACCGTCTGGACAATCATTTCTGGGCCTAACATCTTCCTCTCTCCAATATCATCCCATGCTAGTGGCGACCTACACTTCTTACCATATAGTGCTTCGAATGGCGCCATCTGGATACTGGCTTGATAACTATTATTGTATGAGAACTCGACCAAGCGCAGGTGACTCTCCCAAGACCCTCCAAAATCTAGAGTGCAAGCTCGCAACATATCTTCTAAAGTCTGAATCGTTCTTTCTGATTGCCCATCCGTCTGCGGATGGTAAGCCGTGCTAAATCTTAACTTGGTACCCAGACTATGATGTAAGCTTTTCCAGAAATGTGATGTAAAA
The DNA here is from genome assembly GCA_029216955.1 of Iris pallida. NCBI lineage: Eukaryota > Viridiplantae > Streptophyta > Magnoliopsida > Asparagales > Iridaceae > Iris > Iris pallida. Next base: position 5,921,180 of record JANAVB010040220.1, read on the forward strand.
CGGGTATCTCGATCCGACACAATACTGACAGGGACTCCATGCTGCCTGACTATCTGTTGCATATATAACTCTGCCAACTTTTCTGTAGATTGCCCTACTCTGAAAGGAAGAAAGTGTGCTACCTTCGTAAGTCGGTCCACTATCACCCAAATAGCGTCCTTACCACTTGGTGATCTCGGTAAACCGGTCACAAAGTCTATTGTAATATTCTTCCATTTTCATTCTGGGATAGAAAGCGGTTGTAATAACCCGGCTGGCCTCTGTTGTTCTGCCTTCACTTGCTGACATACCAAGCAACGGAAAACAAATCTAGCTATCTCCCTCTTCATCCCGTTCCACCAGAAATGCTGCTTGATATCTTGGTACATCTTGGTCCCTCCAGGGTGAATAGAATACTGAGAACTGTGAGCTTCTGCCATAACCTCCTGTCTGATATCTCCACTAGGCACACATAGACGCAATCCAAACCTAAGTGTACCATCTTCATGAATTTTCATCTCCTTCCTGAGTCCTGACTCACATTCTGCCCTAAGCTTCTGAATCCTTGGGTCCTGTGCCTGAGCTGCCTTGATCCTGCCTACCAAGTCGGATTGAACTTGCAGACTAGTTAGAACTCCTACATCACTAGGAAGTATAACTTCGACGCCCATCTTCCGAAGGTCTTCTAAGATATGCTTCTGTGTTGTTAACATAAATGCGTCGCCCCTCCTGCTAAGAGCGTCTGCTACTACATTCGCCTTGCCTGGATGATACTGAAGTTCAACGACATAATCCTTGATCAACTCCAACCATCTTCTCTGCCTCATGTTCTGTTCCTTCTGAGTAAAGATGTACTTCAGACTTTTGTGGTCTGTGTACATGTCCACTCGGTCACCATATAAGTAATGTCTCCATAGCTTCAAAGCAAATACTACTGCCGCCAACTCCAAGTCATGAGTTGGGTAATTCTTCTCGTGGTCCCGAAGCTGCCTAGATGCATACGCTATCACCTTCCCATGCTGCATAAGGACACATCCAAGTCCTTTACCTAACGCATCACAATATACTGTAAAACCTCCGGGTCCAACTGGTAATATAAGAATTGGTGCTGATATCAACTTCTGCTTCAAAGTCTCAAAGGATGCCTGACATTCTGCCGACCAAACGAATGGTACATCCTTCCGGGTCAAGCGGGTCATGGGTGCTGAAAGCCTTGCAAAGTCTGACACAAACCTTCTGTAATATCCTGCCAATCCCAAGAAACTCTGCACATCTGCTACGATCTTGGGTACTGGCCAACTTTCTACTGCTTCTATCTTCTTGGGATCTACTGCTACTCCAGCTCCTGATATGATATGACCCAAAAATGAAATGTGATCCGTCCAGAACTCACACTTGTTGAGCTTGGCATACAACTGGTTCTCTCTCAGAACCTGCAACACTTTCCTGAGGTGGTCTTCATGCTCCTCTTCACTAGCAGAGTATACGAGAATGTCGTCAAGAAACACAACGATAAACTGGTCTAAGTATGGCCTAAAGATGCGGTTCATCAAATTCATGAATATTGCTGGAGCATTGGTCAAACCAAACGGCATTACTAAGAACTCATAATGCCCATACTTCGACCTGAATGCTGTCTTAGGAATATCTTCCTTCCGAACCCTCACCTGATGATACCCTGAACGAAGATCTATCTTGGAGAAAACTCTAGCCTTGCTCAACTGATCAAATAAGTCGTCGATCCTGGGTAATGGGTACTTGTTCTTCATTGTTGCCGCGTTAAGCTTCCTGTAGTCAATGCACAATCTGGATGACCCATCCTTCTTTCCCACAAGTACCACGGGTGCTGTCCATAGTGACACGCTAGCTTGGATGAACTTCTTCTCCTTCAGTTCCTCTATGTGCTGATATACCTTGGCCTGCTCTGAATTCGCCATTCTGTAAACTCGATCTGATATCGGTTTAGTTCCTGGTGCCAATTCTATACTGAACTCAATATCTCTGACTGGTGGTAGACCTGGAAGTTCTTCAGGAAATACGTCTAGAAATTCTTCAACTACCTTCAGAATCTGAACTTCTTCCATTGTCGTTACTACTTCCTGCTCTTGCTGAGTTGCCTCTGATCTGACTAAGGTGAATCTCTCCATGCCTGGAATATCAAAAGATACACTCCCTCTACGACAATTTATTGTCACATGACTGTCTTTCAGCCAGTCTATGCCTAAGATAACGTCGAAATTTCTAACAGGAAATTCTATCAACCGGACGGGTAAAGGATGCCCGCACACTACAACACTACATGCTAAACTAACTCTACTAACTCCCACGAGCCCATTACCAGTGAGTATATTCAACCTCCCTGGCAATGCCTCGAACTCCACTCCTAGTCGTGTCGCAAATTGTGCAGATATAAATGAATGGGATGCTTCCGAATCAAACAATGCTACTGCGGGATATGAGGCGACGAGAATGTTACCTGCCACAACATCTCCCGATGCCAATACCTCCTCCAAGGACAAAGTGAATGCTTGCCCTCGACCTCCTTGCTGATTTCCATGCAGCGGCCTAGCCTGATGTTGTTGCTGGCCCCTTCCTTGATGATGCTGGGGTGGTCTATGCTGGTGTTGCTGCATCGGCGGTCCCTGCTGCCGAAACATCTGAGCCTGCGGTGCTAATGGACGCTGTGCCAACGGCCTTACTGCCATCACTGGTCCTCGATACTGGCCTGCCCCTGGTGCTGGCAGAGCAAGGAACTGTTGCCCTGGTCCTCCTGACCTCGAATTCATAGGACATGTGGTAACCCGAAGGTCTGGATTTCTATATATCAGACACAGTCTATTCAAGGTCCGACACACATCTCTAGTGTGTCCCATCTTCCCACAATAAGTGTAGCCCACCGGGGGTTGCTGGTTCTTTCTCTGATGCTGTTGCTACTGCTGTCTGGGTGGTGTTGGTCCTCGTATTACCACATCGTGGATACGAATGCCAGTGGATGGTGCTGTTGTTCGGGGCGCTGCTCCCCCTCCTCCTTCAATCTGACTGTGGGATCTCTTCTGACCCCAAGTCCTTGTCGCAAGCCTCTGAATGGTGATCTCATGCCTTCGAGTCGCCGTCAATACTTCATCAAAAGTTTGGTAATTGTGCCCCTCTATCAATTGCAAGAGCTCAAGATGAAACCCTTGCTGAAACCTCATGGCCCTCGGGCTCTCTGTTGCTACCATCTCTGGGGCAAATGTACTCAATCTGCAGAACTCCGCTGCATAAGCATCTACAGTCTTGCCGGCCTGCCTGAGGCTGATGAACTTCTGTTGTAGCTCAAACCGTGCCACAACTCCATAGTATTTGGTCTTGAATCTGGCAGTAAAATTGTCCCAAGCCACAGGACGTCTGATGCCCACTTCCTCTGATTCCCACCAATCACGTGCGAGGTCCTGGAGTAACAACTTCACTAGATCCATACGTTCTTTCGCCGGTACCTTAGCTGCTGTCAGAATAGCCTCAATATCTTTAAGCCATGCATCTGCTGAGATGGCATCCTCCGTGCCCTCGAAACGGCGGGGGTTGTACTTGCAAAACCTGGCTGATGCTCCTGAATCAGCCCCCACTCCTCTTTCCAAAGCCGTCTGCAATCCTTGGTTGAGCAACACATTCTGCTCTTGTAGCTGAGTGTGCATGCATTGTTGGGCCAACATCTGATGTTGCTGAGTAGCCATCATTCCTCTCATGATCTCCAGAAGGGCTGGTGTGTCCACTTGGGTTAGTGGAACTGTTGGTGGTGGTGGAACGTCCGGATACTGCGATCCAGCCGCTGCTTCCACTATCACTTCTTCCTGGATAGCCTCCTGAGGTGAGACTGGCCCTTGTTGCTGACCAGCATGGTCAGGTTGTCCATGTTGCCCCTGCTGTTGTCCAGCTCTGACTGATGCGGACGAAGTGCCCCTAAGAAAAGGGACAAGAGAATAATCAAACAACCGGACATGAAGGACCAATGAAGTCAAAGGGTACCGGAATGTCAAGTAAGGATTGAGAACAACGAATCATGAGATCAAGGGGGAACACGTGTGATTGAGACATCCTATAAATCAAAACACCCCATAAGTCTGAAATCAGACCTGCGTGGGCCACCACTAAAACCTTGTCACGCCCCAGAACCAGAATACTGGAGAGCGGGGGAATAACTCAGCCAGCTACGTATTACGGGTAGATGAATACCGTATAATACGATCAATGCTGTCTAACCAGACGAGGGGGTGCATACTACATGAAAGTCTTACTATGGTCACTTCACATCTATTGTCTCAATCATTCGAACAAAGAAACAGAAATAGAGCACATGTAAGATAAAGCAGTAAGGCGTTCCAAATGCTCTGTCAAAATGTTCTTGAGATCTGGCTTTACAAAACATAGCCAGATGATATAGCAAAGTGTACACAATTGTTATCGGCTGCAGTCTGACTTAATTACAATTATGCAAAAGTAAGTACAAGACAATCCGACTAACATGTCGGTGCCAAACGGCTAAGTATAAAGTGAATAGCAAAACGAACGGTGAAGAAAGGGACCCACTCGAGTCCTCCTGCGATCATTTCCCTAGTATTGACCATCTTGGAGGTAGAAGTACGCTCAGTCCTCGAAAACCGGCTCTAAATCTGGCCATGCAAAACCAGAGAGGTTAGACCTCTAATAGCAAGTACCACAAGGAAGGACGATATGAAGGATTAAACCAGTAATAAGAGAATATAATAATAGATCTCTGCTTTTCACTAGGATTCACATAACATCGAGACACTTCGAACCAACCTCCCAACCAAACAAAGACAGAAGTTGGCCCGTCATGTCCTGATATTCTGATAATCTCAGTTAGGCGACATAGTAGGTACAGTACACAAACAAATCATCTTGAACGGCCAATCAATCCCTACGGCTTGCTATTGTGAGTTCCAAGTTATCCTGGAATAATACAATAAAGATTCCTCAGTTCTTACCATGTGCGAGCAAGGCTAGTCTCTCCAGTCAATCAATTATGCCATACATGAATTAGACGAGTCCCAGCGGGACGCCCGTCATCAATATACAATATATAATAATAATATAAGCAGATACCGCTCCCTGCCCGTGTGGCAGATTTGTCGTATCTGTGGGAACCAGCCGGCCCGTCGGGTACTACTCGTCCCAAGGGGGCTGCCATGTAAGAACTCGGGAATCCATTCTCTCCATGCAATCATTATTTTATTTAACTTAATAGTCCCTACGTTGAGTGAAATTCCATGTCGTGGATCATGGTCATTCAAATGAGTACTTTCGTACGGGGTACGATATGCGCAACTTTACAACGATACCCGTACGGCTATGTTGTAGGTCTTACATAGCGTAATACAACAATCAAATCTAACCACGGAGTAATCATACCTTGACCATAAAGTACATATGCTGTTTTGTAAGATAAAAAAATAACTAAATAAATAAATAAATAATTTGAAACCTGCATGTGCCTGCATACCAATATTCGGGATTGGCTAATCGATTGTAATAGTTCATTACATGAACGTGTCTCATTCATTCAATTCAATAAGACAACTAGCCAGTCTCTTAGTTCCAACTAGGAACGCATGATCAATTATTAGTCAATGTCACAATCAATATCAATGGTGACAAGGCATGAAAGTCAATTAGCATTAAATGGGGTCGAGTCTATAACTCCTCAGAGTTAAGTTCCAGCCTTACTGGGTATCCATGGATCAATCAAGACACATGACACATTCTACATAACAATCTGTATTATCAATATTAACCTATCATGATTTATCAAGTTCATGCAAAAAGGCGTAAGGATATAATAGAAGAATTATCATGCCATCATTAAATGAATAAGTTATTGAACAAATAGTAACACCTAGGTTAGAAAGTCACGCCAAGTCTAGTAGGTTATACTAAGGCCAACAAGTCACGCCAACAAGTCTAGACTAAGGCCAAAAGTCATGCCAACTAGTCTAGACTAAGGCCAAAAGTCACGCCAAGTCTAGTAGGAGTGAGCGTGAAAAGTGGTTCACGCTGGCACGCACAGCGTGATTCAAGCTGGCAAGCGTGAGCGTATGAGCGTGAAAAAGCGTGATAAGAAATCTACGCACGCATAGTGTGAACGGTAATAAGAAATTCACGCACAGCCTAGTGTGGCATGATAGGAAATTCACGCACGCATAGAGTGAACGTGATAGGAAATCCACGCACGCACAGCATGAGCGTGAAAAGTCACGCACGCAAGCACAGTGTGATCGTGAAAAGTCACGCACGCAAGCAAAGACGTGAGCGTGACTCAAAATCCACGCAGACACGTATAGACGTGTGCGTGACTAAAAATACACGCTGACACGTAAGAACGTGTGCGTGACTAAAAATACACGCTGACACGTAAGAACGTATGCGTGACTAAAAATACACGCTGACACGTAAGAACGTGTGCGTGACTAAAAATACACGCTGACACGTAAGAACGTGTGCGTGACTGGGCTGATGTTTTACGCGAGCACGTAAGAATGTGTGCGTGCAACATCTCCCGAACTCCAAGTCCTATGGAGCCTTCGTTCCAGTGCCAGAAATACACGCTAAGTTGGTGGACCAAAGCCATGAACAGCCGAAATACACAAACTTAGATCTAGAGAAAACAAGCCACAGAAATCAAAAATGCCAAGCACTAAACTCTCTCAGGATCATGAGAGGAAGACAAATCAACCATAAAAATGGTTCTCCAAGTGGAAGCAAGAAGCAAAATGTACTTGCCTACTGCTGCTGCTGGTAGGTGGAGAAGTGGTGTGGAAGAAGAAGTAATGGTGAGAATGAGAGTTATGAGGAGAGAGAAGGAGATGGTGACTTTAAATAGGAAAAGGGGGTGGTAGGTGGGAGCTATTGGGCCGGGTTTAAGGGGGGCTCATCCAAGGCCAACTCGAAAGCAAGGCAAAGAGGCTAAAAGCAGGAAATAAATTGCAGAAATAAAATTGCAGGGAATAAAATATAGAAATAAAATTACAGGAAATTAATTAGCATAAAAATTAAAAAGCAGCTAATTAATTAACATGAAAATTTAAAGAGCAGATAATTAATTAATATGAAACATGATAAATACAGATAATAAATTATAGGAATTTAAATACAGGATGATACATGATAAATACTAAATAATTACGTTCAAGCAATATACGTATTAAAATACGCATTCTGGGAACGGAGAGTGACATTAGCAATGGCGATTCTTAATGAAGGAATTTGAATTTCAGCGGTAAGACAGCTTCACATCCATATACTAGAGAAAAAGGTGTGCAACCTGTGGGATTACGGACTGTAGTGCTATAAGCCCATAGATATTCTTCAAGTTTATCAATCCAATTACGTTTGTTAATAGAAACAAACTTTTTAAGGAGTTTGATAATAGTTTTGTTGAATGTTTAGCTAATCCGTTAGTTGCAGGATTATAGGCCGTAGAAGCAACATTATTGATTCTGTTGTCATCACAGAACCTATTAAACTTCTGGCTGACGAATTGTGGGTCATTATCATGGATGATTCGGCGAGGGACACCAAATTTGTATATCACATGATCTTTGATGAAGTTGATGACACTACTAGTCTTTACTTCTGTCACGACTCGTACCCAATATTTGGGTATGAACCGTGTACACGCCTAGCCTACGCCGCAGAGTCGACAGAAGAACGCTGTAATAATATGATGAACATCCACGCAGTAATTATAATTCTCACATGGGACAAACCATAACTCAAAATCACAACTCAATATCTAGAAGGTGAAATAAATAACCATCTCTAATAAAATGTATAATACCAAAATCAAATGAAATCTCAACTATAAGTCTCAACATCAACTCAATATCCAATACAAAGTCTCAGCTCTAACTAAAGGAAACTAAGCAAACACAGCGGGATCAGACGCTGCGTACTCCTCCTGATAAGCAAAATCTGTCTCTACTATATCCCCCATGTATGGGCCATACTGGTCAGGGCACTCGACCTCCTCGCAATTACCTAAAATTTGTTTGGTTATCCAGTCAGGATGGAACGAGTACAATTCACTGAATGCAGTTCTAATATATGAAAATGACTATAAAATAGAGGTTAGACATCAATCATGAGTTTTGAAAATAAACAGTAAAGCCGTGAGAAAAGACAGAAAATCAATAGCAAATAAATAAACAAAATACCTTCCCAACTATTAGAAGTACCTTTGATATGTGATCAGTCTGGGACACTACACCACGAGGTATACTTGCATGAAATAAACATTGTCTACGAGGTCTACTTGCAGAAATTAAACAATGTCTACGAGGTCTACTGCATGAAAATAAACAATGTCTACTGTCGGATCACACATCTTTGGTACTCCTTATTTCCGACTCAATATTTTATAATAGAATAAAATTCACATAACCAATGACCAATCAATGAAATGTAGTGAAAATCAATATTAAAAACAGACAATAAACTGTACTCGCCTGAGGTCCTGAACTGCTGTAACAGATCCAATGCTAAGTCTGAGCCCAAATGACCTATTTAATAATTTATAAGGATCAATATACAATATTGAATGTGTAAAATCAGTAATTATTTTATTGGCTTAATCCATGGCCTAGGTTACCCTTTTTCCCTTAGGTTGAAATCTCTAACACTAGTGTTAAGGGTGAACCTTTACTGAATGTCATGATAAAATGCTAACAGTAAGTGTTATCCTATTAGCTATCCTACTGTCATCCTTCTACCCCAATACTCAGACCTATTTATATTTACCTACTGTAACCTCCGTAAATTGAATTCTTGGATATTTTCGAAAATTGGTATTTTTATCTTATTTCGTATTTTTCAAAACTTCAAATTTTCTAAATCTCGAAAAACGTGCAATTTCTAAAATTTTGGAAAAACAATTTGACCGTGATTGCTATCGGTCTTTGTTGGCTTCGGCTTACTATTTTTCAGCGATTTTGTCCTATTGCGATTTTCCTGTTATTTTCTCGAATCAATGAGTTTTAATTATTTTCTATATGGAAAACGTCATTGAAATTTGGAATTTCAAAATATAAGTATTTACTAAATAAATAATTTCTAAATATATTTAAATAATTAAGTGAATGTATTAGTATTATTTTATTGGAAAAAATCCCGGCTAAATTGTAATTAGCCATTTACTAAATTAGAATTAACTAGTAATTTTGCTATTGCAATTTCTAATCTAAATTAGCTAGTGATTTCACTGGCAGTAATTACTAATTAATTTAATCACTATCAATATGTTAGTGGTTAGCATATGTTAGTATGTTAGTTTTCCACTAATTATTCCTAATTTCTATTACATTTACAATTATTAGGGTTTCTCCCCACTCTCCTATAAATAGTACCCAATCCCCAAAAACCCTAAATTTCCTACACACATCCCTAGGCATTCTAGCAGCCACTCCCATTTTCCTTGTCCCAACCCACCAGCCTCCGCCTCCTACAGCAGTCCCGAACTACCCTTCACCCGCCGCCGTCGAGCTACCCTCTGGCCGACATTCTCCGCCACCACCATTCATCACCACCGCCGGTAGACGTCACCACCGCCCCGGCCATCACCACCGCCATTGAACCCATCACATCCACCGCCGCCATCCCGTCCTCCTGCAACCGATCCCTGCCACCACCGTTCACAACCACCTCAACGCCGATCCACCACCTCCACCGCCATCAGATCCACACTCCACCGCCACCAGATCTACCCCGCCGTCGTCGCCCCATCAAACGCCGGCCACCGCCACCACGGATAGAAACCACCGCCACCACCGCCATCAAAAACCCCATTTCCCAAAAAAAAACCGACCAAATCATCAGAGAGAGAGAGAGAGAGTGGACCTCGCCCGTGCCGACCTGGCGCAGCTCCGCCGACCGGATCCCTTCGGCAGCGCCGCTCCGCCAGCCCTGTCGCTGTCCTGGCCGAGCTCGCGCCGCCGCGCGAGCTCTCCGTCGCCGTCCTGGCCGCGTCCCCCTTCACCGCTCCCTGGAACCGCCGTCTTGGCGAGCTCTCCCTCGTCTTCCCGCCGCTTCGTCGGCACAATCCGCCGGCCAACTCCTCGTGAGCTTCTCCAAACCCCCACCCCCCTTTCTTTTTTTGAGCTCTGTTCGTTTGGGGAGAACAGAGCCCCCCTTTTCGTATATACTGTGTTATAAATTATATTAGATTATTAATATATATTAGTTTAGTAATTATATTAGTTATTTAATTAATGATATTAGTTATTGATATTAGTTTATTATTGATATTAGTTTATTAATTATAATAGTTTATTATATATAATATATTAGTTTATTATATATATAATATTTATTGGTTATATATATAAAATATGTATTGTTATATAATAAAATGAATAATAGTTTTATATGATGTATATTAGTATATAGTATTATGTGTATTAGTTTATATATAACTATATTAATTTATAGATATATATGTACATTTGTTATATAATGTATATTAGTTTAATAAATTAGTTTATACATAGTATATAATGATGGTATTATTATTATTATTATTATCATTATTTTTATTGGTATTATTATATTACATAATCCCCTTACTTAGAAAATATATAAAATATATAATTATATTTCTAAAATAGTATTGGTTTATTGAGTTTTGGCCTAAATTCATTTTGACAAATAGAGAAAATTGGTACATAATTGATTTTTGGTTTTTGAAGTATTATTTAATAAAGGTTGATTAATACAGATATAGTTTTCAACATCATAAGGATTTCTAAAATTATTATATTTATTTAATTATATTTTTTTGGAATCATAATCGTGACTATTTAAGTCATTTTCTATTCTTGATTTGGTTAGTGTACCAAACCCTGATTTTAGACTTTTATATACTAAACTAGGCTATTTGGACTACTCTAGACTCATTGGGACTGCCCGTGTCGTCATCTGGGACCCTCTGTAGAGCATAGCAGTGTACCTACCTCGTGTCGACACGTTCGTGTCGTACACGTCGACTCCAACCAATCGAGGCGAGTACATTATCTGATCATTTCATATCCTGCTTAGAATTATTTCCTGCAGTAGATTACTTTACTTGTACTGTCACGTTGGTCACACGGATTGGTACTATATGGATCCTTTCTTGAGATGTTATCCTTAGGGAGCATCGGGTACTCTATGTTCTGTGTGTTTCACTTTCATAGCGTATCATATGCTTCTTGGTTCTTTGATCACTTACGACATGTACCCTCATGATCGTAGAGTCTTCCTGGAATCTTACACTGTTGGGTTACCCCCAGAATCCCTATTTTTATGGGACTTACACTGTTGGGTTACCCCCAGAATCCCCATTTTATGGGACTTACACTGTTGGGTTACCCCCAGAATCCCTATTTTTATGGGACTACTATGTATCACCTTCGGGGTCTACCACCCTTCGGGGGCTTATCACCTTCGGGGTCTTTCACCTTCGGGGTCTGTTACATAGCATCATATAACATAACCTGGCTGGATCCTTGTGTATTGTTCGGGGGTACGGGGGGAGTATTACATGTTCATATTGTACTCTGACTCACTAGTCACTGCTAGTTCCCTATGTATAGTAGATATTTCTATTACAGTTCTCTCTCTGTTTACATACTGCACTTCTTTCAGTACTTGTATCTTACTTTACTGCATGATTATATTTTCTAACCTGCTATGAACTGTTGAGATGTATTGTGCTCGCTCCAGTCCTGACTGGACCTGTTGATAAATTTTTCAGATAGCTTGGAGGTTGCCTGCTAGCCTAGAGGAGACACAGTAGAGGTTGTTTAGATAGTTATTTTATTTTGTCTGGAGTTGTATTTTACTTTATGGATTACTGTATTTAGTTTTAAGATGTATTTATGGGTTTATGTATCTTAGACACTTAGACTTCTATCTCCTGTATCTATTTTGGATTTCATATTTTATCTATCTTATCATGCTCTACCTTAGATGTGATTGAGACTATATCTGCTATGTCACCTCCATTCGGGGAGTATAAACTGTTTAGTCTTATACTGTTATATGCATTGAGACCTAGGACAGCGTTCTACCGCCGACACTGCGGCGTAGGCTGGGCGTTGTTACGTTCTCGTGCCCTAACTCTAGGGTGCGGGTCGTGACACATTTTTAGTGGTGGCCCATGCAGGTCGAGTTTGTGTAGTGGTATTCGAACTAGAGTACCACTACAGCCTGCAGTAGGATTAGGATATATTTTGAAGGTACTCAATCACAGCTAGGATCCCTTGAAAGATTCCTGGGACGACCCTTGAGAATCTTATTTAACTTCGATTTGAAAACTCTCTTTTCCTTGATTTGATTTATCCTTATTTTCTGTTGACAAATTTGATTTTGATGGATAATTGTTGAATTTGAGTTTGTATTTATTGATTTGATTGAAGATTATTGAGTTTTGAATCTTGATGTTAGTTTTGCATCCGAGTCTGTATTTATAGGATTTGATGGATTTTGTTCATTTTTGAATCTTTAGGTTCGTTGATAAATTTGATTTGATTTTTGGGTATTATTGTTGATTTAATTTAATTTTGTCAAGATGAAATTATATGGGCTAGGTCATCTAAGTTATGGAAATCTAGTCTTCTACGGTCACATTAGTCAGCATAGTGAGGACATATAGTCTGACTTGGATCTATTTCTCGGATGTAGAAATTTAAGGTTTTTGCAGCCAAGCTAGCGGCATCGCGAAAATGTTAAATACCATGATTCTAGAGGTATGTGCCCAAGGCGAGGACTCTGTGATTATCGTAGCCTTGCTTACTAGTATGACGAGGATTCAGAGTACCATAATTTTGGATAGACGCATATGATTATCAGATTGCACCTTAAATATTTTGAACATATTTTCTCTACCTTGTTTCAGTCCTTCAAAAAAAAAATTTAATTGTTTTGTTTTGTTTTGCTTCTCATTATTTAACTTAGGAGTAGCTTTAGCTATTTTTATAAACCTTGTGAAACTTCTTACTATGAGTTTTTCATAATACAATGAATCAATGATTTTGCTAGACTTATTTTGGATTTGATATTTCAGCTCTGAGTTTCAAAATGGTTCCTTCTTTTAAACGGATAAGCAGAACAGATTCTATTATCATTTCTTTTCCTGCCAATATTTTAGTACCATCGTTCCTTGTCTTATACAACTATCCTGATTAAATCAATTCCGTCTCGTATCTCATTCTGTCAGCTGTACTTGAACTCTTGAATCTGCATATCATTTTTATCTGAGAAATGTTGAAGAAGTGACGTAAATCATCTAGTATGGAAATGACGTAATTGGTTATTATGTGATGATTTGTAGGAATCAAAATGTTGGATGTCAAATGTGAAAAATTCGAAATAGAGATGTGGTAAAGGTTTAAAATAAAATCGAGGGATAAATGTTATTAATTTAGAAACAATTGCAGAAAATTTGGTTATGAGTAATTCATGGAAGTATTTCAAAAAAAAAGAAGGAATATTAGAGGTCAACCTAGTTTTGAGAACTTAGAAAATCTTGGTTATTGATTCTTGGGAACTATTACAAGGCTATGTAGAAATTTAATAATGGGGAGGAGAATTTGATTGTATCCAATGATCTTGCAAAATTGAATTGGATATTGTAAGAGGGTGACTAGAGACAGAGAGAACACAAGGATTTTAAGCTATAGGAATTATTTTAGATGATTGGAGAAATTGTAAAATTCAAAAGGATAATATTTGAAGGTGAATGTTGAAGGAATTATGAAGGTTGATTTATAAATAAGAATAAATTTTGTACGACATAGTGGTATAGGAGTTTAGTAAATACGAGACTTGATTTAAACAAGTTCAAGGATTCATAAATTGGATTTAGAGGTTTCAGATCTAATTTAGAACGGGGTGAAAGAATTTAGAAATTGATTGAAAAGATAAGTGTTGATGCCTAATTAAGAGGGGGTATGCTTCGTGGGGAATGTTTTCGAAGTTTGGAATTTTGTCTATGGTGATCTTGGTAAAGGTTTAGATGACTGAAGGATTATGAAATTTTGATGATAGTCATATAAAGGTTGATTTTCATATTGGGATTTGAGAGATAAAATATGATTTGGCAAATGATAAACTTGATGGTATTAGAGAGAGATGATTAACTTGACCCCTTATGAAATCTTTCCTTGTTCCCTAAAGGGTTTTCAATATCATTAAATCCTAGCTCCCTTAATCCCGACCAAAACGACTTCGATTATCTCTTCTTATCATATTGATATCTTGGGTTGTACTTAATTGAATTAAATCTGATTATGACCTGAATCTCCATCCTTGTATGCTCGTTCTCAGACCTTTTTGAACTGTCCTCCATATTGCCTAATTTTTTATTTCCAAGTTGATCAACTTAGATCGTATCGCGACTAAAACTTCTTAATATTATTGTGATTGGATTTCAATGCTATTGACATTCGTTCCTTAAACTTTGATTTTGATTTCCTTGAGTAGTGCCTTTATCGTACCAGTAGTCTTGACCCTTGACCGTACTCAATTTATTGAATTCTATCGTGACTTAGATCTCTATCATATGTTGCTCGTGCTCAAAAATCTTGATTTCAATTTTTTGAACCTAAATTCAAATATTGATTAGCCTTATTCTTCATCGTGTCAATATTTTAATTTTGATCGTAATCGAACTTCGATACCAATACCACTTGTGCCTAAACTCTGATTATTCTTGAAACGACTAAGTTCTGTTCCAATTCCGATTTATCTTCATACCACCCTTGATTATACCGAATTTCATGCTTGATCATGCCTAGGCTACTACCATACTCTTCATCATATCTAAATACCATTTGACCAAGGTTGGACTGATTTCATCTTCGATCGTGTCGAATTAACGATTACGATCATGTTCAAATTTTAACACTAATATCCAAACTCTTTTCTGATCATGATTTATTTTCTAATTATATCTAAACTCATTGTGACTAGTCATGCCTAGATGACCCGGCATGACTAGACGACTATAAATTCCATGATCGTGATTTTAACGATCATGACTATCGTACCAATTTTGTCTCTAAATCGTGTTTGAAAATTTTGTCCTTGACCCCGACTACCGATTGGCTATGAACTTAGTCATGTCTGAATTTGATTTTGATCGTGTCTGAACAATTTCTCTGTTAATGCCAAGATTTCAATTCTCTAACGGCTCGTGCTATGAGTTCATTCCTGAATCATACCCAGATTTTATTTTGGGGTAACTTATCCTTGATCGTGCCAAGGTGACTTAAATTATTTTCAAATTTCTAATCATGACCGAGCCCTGATTCACGACTTAACTAATCTTATCCATTAGATTTTGATCGTGCTTGTGTGACTCTAACTCCGGCCTTATCAAGCCTAGATCATCTTGATCGTGCCAACTCGTCGTTCTTGATCGTGTCTGCCATACTACCTAAAATTTCTATCATGTTTTAACCCCCTTGTCAAGCTTTAATTTCGAAGATGAAATTTCTTTAAGGAGGGTAGATTTGTAACCTCCGTAAATTGAATTCTTGGATATTTTCGAAAATTGGTATTTTTATCTTATTTCGTATTTTTTAAAACTTCGAATTTTCTAAATCTCGAAAAACGTGCAATTTCTAAAATTTTGGAAAAATAATTTGACCGTGATTGCTATCGGTCTTTGTTGGCTTCGGCTTACTATTTTTCAGCGATTTTGTCCTATTGTAATTTCCCTGTTATTTTCTCGAATCAATGAGTTTTAATTATTTTCTATATGGAAAACGTCATTGAAATTTGGAATTTCAAAATATAAGTATTTACTAAATAAATAATTTCTAAATATATTTAAGTAATTAAGTGAATGTATTAGTATTATTTTATTGGAAAAAATCCCGACTAAATTGTAATTAGCCATTTATTAAATTAGAATTAACTAGTAATTTTGCTATTGCAATTTCTAATCTAAATTAGCTAGTGATTTTACTGGCAGTAATTACTAATTAATTTAATCACTATCAATATGTTAGGGGTTAGCATATGTTAGTATGTTAGTTTTCCACTAATTATTTCTAATTTCTATTACATTTACAATTATTAGGGTTTCTTCCCACTCCCCTATAAATAGTACCCAATCCCCAAAAACCCTAAATTTCCTACACACATTCCTAGGCATTCTAGCAGCCACTCCCATTTTCCTTGTCCAAACCCACCAGCCTCCGCCTCCTACAGCAGTCCTGAACCACCCTTCACCCGCCGTCGTCGAGCCACCCTCTGGCCGACATTCCCCGCCACCACCATTCATCACCACCGCCGGTAGACTTCACCACCGCCCCGGCCATCACCACCGCCATTGAACCCATCACATCCACCGCCGCCATCCCGACCTCCTGCAACCGATCCCTGCCACCACTGTTCACAACCACCTCAACGCCGATCCACCACCTCCACCGCCATCAGATCCACACTCTACCGCCACCAGATCTACCCCGCCGATGTCGCCCCATCAAACGCCGGCCACCGCCACCACGGATAGAAACCACCGCCACCACCGCCATCAAAAACCCTATTTCTCCAAAAAAAACCGACCAAATCATCAGAGAGAGAGAGAGAGAGAGAGGACCTCGCCCGCGTCGACCTGGCGCAGCTCCGCCGACCGGATCCCTTCGGCAGCGCCGCTCCGCCAGCCCTGTCGCCGCCCTGGCCGAGCTCGCGCCGTCGCGCGAGCTCTCCGTCGCCGTCCTGGCCGCGTCCCCCTTCACCGCTCCCTGGAACCGCCGCCCTGGCGAGCTCTCCCTCGTCTTCCCGCCGCTTCGCCGGCACAACCCGTCGGCCAACTCCTCGTGAGCTTCTCCAAACCCCCACCCCCCTTTCTTTTTTGAGCTCTGTTCGTTTGGGGAGAACAGAGCCCCCCTTTTCGTATATACTGTGTTATAAATTGTATTAGATTATTAATATATATTAGTTTAGTAATTATATTAGTTATTTAATTAATGATATTAGTTATTGATATTAGTTTATTATTGATATTAGTTTATTAATTATAATAGTTTATTATATATAATATATTAGTTTATTATATATATAATATTTATTGGTTATATATATAAAATATGTAGTGTTATATAATAAAATGAATAATAGTTTTATATGATGTATATTAGTATATAGTATTATGTGTATTAGTTTATATATAACTATATTAATTTATAGATATATATGTACATTTGTTATATAATGTATATTAGTTTAATAAATTAGTTTATACATAGTATATAATGATGGTATTATTATTATCATTATTTTTATTGGTATTATTATATTGCATAATCCCCTTACTTAGAAAATATATAAAATATATAATTATATTTCTAAAATAGCATTGGTTTATTGAGTTTTGGCCTAAATTCATTTTGACAAATAGAGAAAATTGGTACATAATTGATTTTTGGTTTTTGAAGTATTATTTAATAAAGGTTGATTAATACAGATATAGTTTTCAATATCATAAGGATTTCTAAAATTATTATATTTATTTAATTATATTTTTCTGGAATCATAATCGTGACTATTTAAGTCATTTTCTATTCTTGATTTGGTTAGTGTACCAAACCCTGATTTTAGACTTTTATATACCAAACTAGGCTATTTGGACTACTCTGGACTCATTGGGACTGCCCGTGTCGTCGTCTGGGACCCTCTGTAGAGCATAACAGTGTACCTACCTCGTGTCGACACGTTCGTGTCGTGCACGTCGACTCCAACCAATCGAGGAGTACATTCTCTGATCATTTCATATCCTGCTTAGAATTATTTCCTGCAGTAGATTACTTTACTTGTACTGTCACGTTGGTCACACGGATTGGTACTATATGGATCCTTTCTTGAGATGTTATCCTTAGGGAGCATCGGGTACTCTATGTTCTGTGCGTTTCACTTTCATAGCGTATCATATGCTTCTTGGTTCTTTGATCACTTACGACATGTACCCTCATGATCGTAGAGTCTTCCTGGAATCTTACATTGTTGGGTTACCCCCAGAATCCCCATTTTTATGGGACTTACACTGTTGGGTTACCCCCAGAATCTCCATTTTATGGGACTTACACTGTTGGGTTACCCCCAGAATCTCCATTTTTATGGGACTACTATGTATCACCTTCGGGTCTACCACCCTTCGGGGGCTTATCACCTTCGGGGTCTATCACCTTCGGGGTCTGTTACATAGCATCATATAACATAACCTGGCTGGATCCTTGTGTATTGATCGGGGGTACGGGGGGAGTATTACATGTTCATATTGTACTCTGACTCACTAGTCACTGCTAGTTCCCTATGTATAGTAGATATTTCTATTACAGTTCTCTCTCTGTTTACATACTGCACTTCTTTCAGTACTTGTATCTTACTTTATTGCATGATTATATTTTCTAACCTGCTATGAACTGTTGAGATGTATTGTGCTCGCTCCAGTCCTGACTGGACCTGTTGATAAATTTTTTAGATAGCTTGGAGGTTGCCTGCTAGCCTAGAGGAGACACAGTAGAGGTTGTTTAGATAGTTATTTCATTTTGTCTGGAGTTGTATTTTACTTTGTGGATTACTGTATTTAGTTTTGAGATGTATTTATGGGTTTATGTATCTTAGACACTTAGACTTCTATCTCCTGTATCTATTTTGGATTTCATGTTTTATCTATCTTATCATGCTCTACCTTAGATGTGATTGAGACTATATCTGCTATGTCACCCCAATTCGGGGAGTATAAACTATTTAGTCTTATACTGTTATATGCATTGAGACCTAGGACAGCGTTCTACCGCCGACACTGCGGCGTAGGTTGGGCGTTGTTACGTTCTCGTGCCCTAACTCTAGGGTGCGGGTCGTGACACCTACCCTTGTAATCTCCTTACCCTTAACTTCCTGAACATTACACTGTCAATTTAGTCCTAACTTACCTCCATGTTGTCCTGCACTTAAGATTCTCTCTGCAGGAACCTGACACTTGAGTCAACACACAGGCCACCCTAAATTGGTACCTGCTATTTTCCAGAGCTTCTCTGAAGGAGAGAGCTCTCTCACTGTTACACATTTTCCTGCTTGTATTCAGCAGGGCCAATCGGTATTCAGGGATACCAGGTTATGTGTCTTGGCAGGGGTGAATGCTAACTTTGTTTGTATCAGGCCACATGTTAATTATACTCATCAATCAGTAGCTCCTATTGTTGTTGCATTGTTGGATACCCTTATTGTTACTTGACTGCTGTTTAGTTAACCATGTAGGAATTATCCCTTATAGGCACTTGCTAATGGCACCACCTATATCAATATCAGAGGCTGACATAAGTGCCATTAAGACTTTTGAACCTAAGGCAATAGGATACATAGCAGTACCCATTGGTTTTAAGGCCACTGTGTACCCTGATATGGAAAGACAGACCTATAGGCTTGGCTTTGAAGCATTCTGATATAGGTAATGGTATCAGGTATTATGCTTAACAAGTGCTAGTCCTATACACCTCTATCTGTCCTATTTTAGGTTGTCAGGTACACGAATTTAGGTATTACACAAGGGACCACTAACACACTCCAATGCTCCCAGTTTATTACCCAGGTATTAGGGAGTTGTAGGTACCTAGTCTCTATAGGTTCCCTGGGCCTGGGAGTACTGCCCTGTCAAGTCTGCCCCCATGTAAACATAACCTAGACACTTAGGTTTACTGACTTTGGGAACTCTGGTACTATAGGTGCTTGATGCATTAGTCCCAAACAGGGACTTTGCACTAGGACATGAATATGAGTGTGATACTATGGACTCAGGTTTTGGGGAGCAAGTCTATAGACTTGGCTTGGGCCTCCCTGTCACAGGAGATAATGTCAAGCTTAGATAGTACTAGTCCTATACACATCCATCCTTGCTAGATGATATGACATATCAGTATATAAAGGGTCTACCCAAGTATCAGGTTTTCCAACTACTCCTGGGTTATACAAGTCAGCTGGAGGTATATGTCAGTATTCCTGGGGATACTTATGGACTTCCTGTATAGCCAATGTTGCTACTGCTATAAGGAGTGCTTGGTGTCACTGTTTACAAAAGGATATACACTGGAGTCTACAGCGTATTTACTCTGTAGAATATCTCCACTACACCAAATAAGGTCTTTTACGGCCCACAATTTGCGCCGTAAAACTAATTTTACGACTCACAGGGTCGTGTCGTAAAAGCTCCAGCCGTAAAAGAGTACGAGTATTTACGACGTACGAAAATAGGCCGTAACTTAGGTAAATGCACGCCGTAAATGAAGTTGCTGGAAAAGTTTAGATGTTATTTATGGCCCATAATGCAGGCCGTAAATACTAATCTTTTACGACTCAAAGTGATGGCCGTTAAAGTATTCAATTTCTTCAATTTATGGCATATATAGCAAGTCGTGAATACTTAAAACGAAAACACATAATCTAACATTAACGGACCAAAACCGCAGGTCGTATATGATGTGTTTATGACTCAAAACGAGGGCTCTTAAAGGGTTGATGAGTTTTATTTTGTGGCTCACAAGGCATGCCGTGATTATAGTTTTTTTAATATCCACATTTAAATAGCTACAAATGTAAATTAATCAACCAAAATCAAATATGACTATAATATGGTTCTCAGAGTATTTTCAACAAAAATCAAACTAATAGTACATCCATTGAGAGTATTTATTTCCAACGAGTTGGACTAAATTGACAAACATTAATAAGATGACACAACATAATAGAATCTTAACACAAAGCAAAAGTGTTTAAATTGGATTTCCAATAGCAAAGTCATTTTCTTACTACAATATCTCAAAACAAAGTCTTTAAACTCAAATAAAAAATTATTGTCCTACTACAAGAGCAAAAGTCACTTTGTGTTACTACAAAAGCAAGTCACTTTGTCTTACTACAAAAGCAAAAGTCACTTTGTCACCGTATCTGGACACTTCAAGACCTTTAACGATTTTCAAACCTTCAAGCTTAGAATAACTCATTTTCTAGAAGCATGCCTCCCCTCTTCTTTAAGCTTTACCTGAAGAAAAATAAAAACAATATTAACACAATAAAGATTGGAAGACGTTATAATATCCAATAAAGAATCTGCTGACTTGATTACAATTTTCATCTTGTACGAAAGCATAACAATAATCATCAAGATGTACATGATGCTCAATATAACATAATCCTCAACAATCGACCGACTAGCTCAAGACAAATCAGAAGGATATTTCTAGTAAATATTAAGTATGGAAGAAAAGATAGTCCTATAAGAATAAAATGAAGCCAATATGGCAGCACTGGATTTTCAAAATATTAAATAAGAGAGGAAAAAGAAGACACTTAAAAGTTTACCTGCAACTAAAATTTCATATCCAACATCATCATAAGGAATGGTTATATGAAAACCCGAAGCACATGAGACAATGTGATAATTAATTAGAACTACATCATAATAAGGAATGGTTTTGTACCTATCATAAGGAATGGTTATATAAAATTTAATATCCAACATCATCATAAGAAATGTTTTTGTACCTATCTGATATCTATATCGTCAATGTACCCGTATTCGTGTCCTATGTCATGTCTCCATGTCCACATTTTTGCAGCATAAATAGCAACTAACAATGTGCTTTAGTTGATGTTATACAGAATTAGACACAAAACTGATTGGTTCATAGGATGTAGTTGTTCTAGTCTTGAGAAGAGGGAGTTGTGTACAAGTTCTTATGAATTGAGTAAAATTTGATTTATCTGCTATGTCAGGTATTTACCTTGATTGCATTTGAGGCTAGTTCACCAAAGAACAGAACGCATGGAATAGATTGGCAGGCCTTGTCAAAGAGTTCATGGACGTTGGCCTCGCTCTCCCTAAACCACATTATCAGAAGCTTAAGAAAGTCCAAGTGGACGACGACGAGTAAGTCCTCACTGGCAACTATAATAGAAAAAACATGTTGCAGAAGTTAGTGAAGCAACTCTAATTATGCCATAAAAAAAGCTTGTATGCACTTGCCTCGATCTCATTATCCTTGTCACTAATCTTTCCTATGGTCCGTACATAGTGTCCATACGGATATCGAGATGAACAGTCCCAAGAATCAACAATAACAATAATTCTCTTGCCAAAAAGATTATCAAGCTGTCGAGTTTTGAATCCAGATCTTAGAAATTATGCGGTCTTTGGAGACAAATAAAGCATGGGCAGTTCCACCATGACCTGCAGGCATAGGCATGGTCTCCAGAGACCAATAGTAGCTACACATAAAGCAAGTCCATATAAGAGCTCCAACAAAATAATGATGTCATTATTACATGATTCCTACATAGAACTACCTAAGCATTTACAAAGGGATTAAGTGATACAAGATACAGAGACTCATTTTATACTAAAGCTAATAAGTATTATAATACTGAGAAAATTGTGGTAACTCTACAGTCTCATACATGAAGTCGGATTAGTTACGTATACTGAGTCTATTGACACAACAAGTTTGGGGTCTGTACAGAGTCAAACTTTGTAGGACCTTTGATGAAATAGCGCACCATAAATTGTTCCATGGCTGTTGTCAAGGACTCAATCTAACACAATACTTAAATGGTGTTCCATAGAAATGTAGCAAAAGGAAACTATTACAGTGCACAACGGAAGGTTAAAGTAACTTGGAGATGTAAGACAAGGATAATTCTTCCACTAAATCTTCTGCTAAAATTTTTAGAAGTGAAGGAAATATAATCATGATACTTTAGCAAGATGACAACAAACCAAAAAAATGGTAGCCATAACCAGGTTACTGTGTCCATGGATAACTATTTCATCGCCTATACTCTCACTTCTAACATAAGCTTCAAATAGATTGTAATGGTTGACTCGAAGTTTTCCTTGATGATGTATCCAATGTAGCAGACCTGAGGTAATCTCTGACATAGGCTTGTGCTGCATTATCAAATATATCCAAGTTTATGGAAGCATAACAAATAATAACATAACAAAACAATAAAATGAAGCAGGAAGGTGATTACATCCCTAACATGTAAAGGGCAACATACCTCACTGTAGATAATTTTCCTCTTTAATGGTCTCAGATCTTCAACATCTATTATTGTTGCATCTTCAGATGTAGGAAGAACAACCAAGTACAGCAGCTCAGGTCGCCCAAGTGACCCCACGTATGATTCAACTGAAACCAAAAATTCTAGTCTGATGAGCTATTGGTTGTAAGATAAATAGTTCATCATATTTATGTCCTGGGCAACTAATTTTCTAGACTTGATACTATGATGGGATGATGATTTCAATTGCATTTTAATTTTCCAAGGAAGCATTCTTGTTCACTTTTAGGATCTTCAGTAACTTGGACCTAGAATTATCCTAAAAGTTAACTAACATGTTTCCAAATTCAGTTTCCATATCGTACAGTTATACAGCCTGAAAGAGAGTAGCCCCCTTCTGTGTCGCTTAGGTGTACTTCTCGGTATATTCTTAAAAGTTAGCACTCAAAAGCACTGCTATACAGGAAATGCATTACAAATTTTGTCCCATTTCCCATGATTATAGCTACTAAATTTTTGGTTAGGATCACCATTACATAGTGCAAATAAGATCGTCCGTTCCAAACCAAGAACACTTCAAAAGGGGTGAAATGTACTTTTATAAAAATAAGAGTAGGCAACGGGCCACGATCAGCAGATGAAGAATATGGTCATCACTGGGACATGCATAAAACTTCAAATGGGTTGACAAGTTGAATCATTATTCCAGGCACAGATATTTTGTATGAATATATGAACAATAACTCAGACAAACTAATTTCATACATATGAAGAATACACTTATTGTCACTCTTCGTAGAAGAAGATTAAATGCAGATGCAATTTTTGATGTCCACAACAACTCGTGTTTGACTCAGTAGGTGGTGTTAAATTCTGTCACTTTTAAAAGTGTATAGAATGCAACAGGAAAAATAACACTGGAAACTGGCAAGTAAAGCTTAAAGAAGACCGATTTTTTTCTCAAGCCCCTCAACGGGCACATACATATTATACTATCACATAAAATGACCTAGTACCATAACAGACACACACACACACATACATATAATCATATTTTTAGCAAGCTTTTGCAACATTCATTCAATTGTATAAGCTATTGGATTCCTTACCTTATCATCCATGATGTCCACTTCTTGAAATGAACTTTTTATGTCATAAAAATCAACATAAATTCCACCACCCAAGTCCCAATCAGCAATTTCAGACTGTGTTCCTTCATGAACACAGACTCACTAAAACAGAGGAAGGCATATGCAAAAATATTAGGATATAAAAAGTTAGGGAGTGGATAATTTTTGGATATAACATGTACTAGTTAGATATACAACACATTACATGATGGCATATGCAAAATTACAGTAAATCGATAGATATAAATTAGAGACCATAATTATATTTTTGACAATTGCAGAAAGGGAGTTCTTTAGTTTTGGAACCTTAAGATTAACATTGAACAACACTGGCTTCTCTTTCGACGAATCAGTACTCCTTGTTCTTGGCATGCTTGAACAACGCTGGAGGCCCTAGCAGGAGATTAAGGTTAAAGAATGATAAGAATTTATCTGTAAACATAACAATGTTACCAAATAATAAAAGTTTGATGGAATTTATTTTTCTTGAATGTACTCTTAATTCTTGTACACAAACAGCACATTTGTGACCTATATAAGCTCTAGGGAAATTTCACGAAGAGGTAGCAGCTTGAAAAATTGAAGAGTTTTTGAAAGATGTCCAGACAAATATTATGGTCATAATTAAGTGAAATGGTCAGCTATAAGCAACTGGATGAAGGATAACTTGATAGATAACTTACAGGCATCTTTAATTGCAAAGATTAGTGCAAGCAAATATAAGTATAGGAAGTTAGATAAGGAAATATACAATAAAAGAAGCTTGTATCTATTCTACCATAAAAAATTAAACATGCTACCATGCCAAACAAAAAGTGTAACTAGAGAAAATTAAGCTCTTTGAATTATTGTATGGATTGACCAAGTCACAGATGGACAACAAATATAAATGGAGGTAAAATAAACAAATGTGGAAGAGACCTGAACAACAAAATCTATTTTGGAAGTAAGGGTTAAGAAAGAGGAGAAGAACTTCCTAAATTCCTATCTAAATGTGTGCTACAAATACTGCAAAATGAATTCTAATTAAACACCAAAAGCCCTATACTAGGAGTTGGGCAAACAGTCCATGTAAATCAAAGAACAACACAGGAAAAACCTTTAATACAAAGCTCTATTATCAACTCATAGTTCCAAAGAAAACCATAAACCAGAATCCAACATAAACACACACAAATAATAATTAAAGCCATTCTCTAATGTCAACAAATTTCAACTCAAGAACTAGTGAATAGCATATACAAGAAAGCAAACGCAATAAAAATATCTACAACAAGTTTCATAAATTTCCATCTGAATGTGTGCTACAAATACCGCAAAATGAATTCTAATTAAGTACCAAAAGCCCTATATTAGAAGATGGGCAAACGGTCCATGAAAATCAAAGAACAACAGGTATGTTGTTGGTGTTGTCATTTCCTGGTCTGGATTAGAGCGACTATGGTGTTGATTGTAGATCATAGTTTTGTTAATAATTAATCAGGTCCAGATTTGACATTACATCCAAACAATTTGAGCTTAGGGTTCAGATGTATTACATTGAACCCATGTTATCATCAGGTAATATTTGGGCATCACTCCATCAAAAGCAGTTAAAACAGTCCGTATACATTTTACATGAGAGTTAGACACAGGGGGACACAACTGAAATTTTGAATATTTTGTTTCCACTATTAATTATTATTTTTATACAAGAAAAGTCTTTCTTTTTCTCTCAATATCTTCTATCTTCAAAGGAAGACCTACTAGGAAAGTGAACAGACACTTGTCCTCCTATGTTCTCCAAGCCCAAGATTTCATTTGTTAAGGGAGTAAATAGATTCAAAGCATGCTAATACTTCTCCTACCAAACACTCAGATATGAAACATACAATTATGGGAGTCTTATTATGAAGTAACAAATTCATGTTATATAACCTCGAGAGTCAAATTCTCCTGAAGCATGAATTCTTGTTATATAACCCTAAATCCTAAGACCTTCAGTAATTTTATTCCATATTTTGTCTGCCTTCGTAAAAAAGGATGATGGATCCAGAATTGGTTGGAACTTGGCGCATGTTGGATCTCTAGTGGATAAACTACAGCAGAACTAGGGTTCATATGTAGGGAAGTAATAAGATGTATGTAGTTTAGCGCTTTCTTTTCTACATGTTAATGTTCCTATTGGAGATTTTTGTCTAAGGTGTTTGACATGGGCCCATATTTTTTTGGCATAGTTCCCGACTACCTGCTTATTGTAAGAAATTCAACACCTACCCAGATGACGAAATCCATTTTCCAAAAATACAACTAGTGAAACCCAAATCTAAAATCCTGAATCATCCAAAACTTTTTAACATGTGCAACTAAGATGCAACAGAGTGAAGGAAATCACTACTAAATAAAACCTAACAAAATTGTTGAAGATTCTATTTTTTTCCCATTAATGAACGAACGAACTTCAGATGAATAACTCCGGATAATCTAGAAATTTTATGGAAATTTGGCAAATAAGAGAAATAGCTACCTAATCAAACCCTACACGGATGGGAAAAAAAAGAGGGCAACTGGAAAATTTACGAGACACCTCAAGCAATCGAAACATAGACAACACATGATTACGAAAAAAAAGAAGCAATCGAATGACATGCCTGTACAAAATAGACGAGTGGAGAATAGGGTTTCCTCTACGCCGCCCCTTTCTCTCCAAAGCCGTTGTTTCTCTTTATTTGCTAGAACGCTAGCCTTCTCGTACCCTAAGTTTTTTTGTTTGGTGAGAGAATATATGGTGCCAAATTTGGTGAGTGAAGGAGAGTTTTCTTCTTTTTGCGGGTTAAAAAAAATTGGTGCAAAATTCTTTTGGGATTAATTTGGCGGGCTTTGGTTTACAGCGTGCAAAAGGTAGGCTATAAAACCAATTTATCTTAAGGCCTATCAACGCAGGTCGTGAGAAGTCTATAATTTACCGCTTGTACGAATGCACGCTGTAATTGATAACATTTAACGGCTCTACAAATGCACGCCATAATAAAGAGTGAAAAAAGTAAATTTACGGCTCGCATTACAGGAACGCCATAATTTTATATCATTTACGGCTAATATTCAATGCACGCCATAAATAAGAGGCCGTAAATGCTCTGATTTGGTGTAGTACCCTATGGTGTAAATCTGTCCTGCCAGGTGCATACCTAGGAGCATGGTCTATGCCATCTGTGTTTGTTGCCACTTGTACTACTCTATTCCTGATGTAATCCATGGGTATTTTTCTATACTGAATTACCTCAACAATACCCATAGTCTAGCTCTTATACCAGGAACAGCTAAGTCACTCCAACGCTTACCATTCCATACCCAGGTATTAAGGGCTGTATGCACTTGATCCCTATAGGTTTCTTAGGTTCAACAGTGTTGCCTAGTCGACCCTAGTGTTCAGTAGTAATCTCTAGGAGGTCTAACCTATTTACTGGTCTAGGATTTTTCTAGTATATCTATGCCTATGGCCATTTACTGGGGTCAAACAGATGTGTACCCCCCTCTCCCTGTTAGTCTTTCATAGGTCCTTACCATCACATAAGTGTTATGGGAAAAAACTCACTGGTTACTCTACTGTGGTGATATACTAGCACAGGTGGTAGACTTTATATCAGAGCCTAAGTGACAAAAGTCCTGACATGATGTTTATAGGTATATGAAAACTCACAACAGATGAACAGATATCCCCCTCTCCTCTGTTCCATTACCCCATACGAAAGCAACTCCACCTCTTAACTATTGGTTTATCCATGGTGGACTCGATACATGTGTTGATGTGTTCTTGAATGTGTGCCACGTTACCTGTCCCTGGATCCTGATCCTCCCAGTTTTGTACAGTAATTTGATTTGGGAAAAACAACAAACACCTAACCCTCCCTTCTACTCTAATGCTGATAACAAAATCTATAACATGGCATTGTCATGAGAGTCGATGAACTCACCTTGTATTCGCACGAATTCTTGTTTTCTTCCTGGCGCCTACTCTTGGTCTTCTCGACAGGGGATAATGCGGTGGCTAGGGTTTGAAGGAAAAAACATAGCAGGATCACCCATACATATATAGATGGGGTATGGATAGGATCGAAGGGAGAACCTAAAGGAATTCAAACTATTTGAATTCTAAATCCTGTTCTATCCTGCTATTGAGACCTTTATCAGGAGTTCGACTCATATCAGTAATAAGGATCATATTCGGTTTGAATTTAAATTCAAATTTAGCAATAAGGTCCATGCACAATATACATTTGCAAAGGAGCCCTTTTTAGAATACATATATATACCTATATATATATATATATATATATATATATATATATATATATAGTAAACAGGTGTCTAAGTTTTAAAGCATGGGTAATTGAATAAATAATATTTAATAAATAATAAAAAATTTAGATGGGGCTTACAAATCTACCCCCCTTAGATTAATTTCGTCCTCGAAATTTAAAGCATAAGGTATAATCGTACCTCAAGGCTCAAAAAGGTAGGGGTAACGCTCGCGCATCTCATCTTCTCTCTCCCATGTGGACTCACCCGGGGAATGGTGTCTCCACGCGACATGAACCAAGGAGATCGTTTGATTCCTCAGAACCTTCTCCCTGCGATCCAAAATCTCCACGTGCTGCTCCTGGTAACTGAGACTTGGTCCCACCTCGATCTTCGAGTGGTCCAACACATGGCTGGGGTCCGCCACGTATCGTCTCAGCTGAGACACGTGGAACACGTTGTGCACTCCCTCCAGTGTAGGCGATAAAGCCAATCGATATGCTACTGCTCCGATCTTCTCGAGGATGCTGAATGGCCCAATGAAGAACCCTTTGAATGAAGAACCCTTTGAACGAAGAACCCTTCTGTATTTCATGCACGACGTACATGTTCGATGAAGAACCCTTTGAAAGAAGAAGCTATTTTGGTTGCTACTTCATGGTATGGTACCAAATCTTGATGTCGAACTTCATACATGCCTCTAACCTGATTAACAATCAGCTTAGAATCACTATATACTTCGAGATATTCAATATCCAATTATTTGGCTAATTGGAGTCCAATGAGCAAGGCATTATATTATGAAACATTGTTAGAGCATGATTTGTCTAAAGAATAAGTCTTTTGAATAGCTAATCCATCTGGTGAAACGAGAACAATTCCCACTCCAGCAACAAGAGTACCTCCTGGTCCAATTCTGGATGCTCCGTCAAAGAACAACTGCCAAGTAGGAAATTCTTCTGAGATCATATTTGATTCCAATGTCTCATCTGGAATTTCATCATAAAGTTTAGATGTTTCAGGAACAGGATGAGCTGCTAAGAAGTCAGCAAGTACTTGGCCTTTCACAGACTTTTGAGGAACATACACCATATCATATTGTGCTAATAATATGGCCCATGTAGCAAGCCTAGAATTGAGTGTGCTGGGCTTCTTCATTAGGAACCGCAGAGGATTGACTCGGGATATAACATGAATAGTTTGAACGATGATATAATGTCTCGTCTTTTGAACGGCGAACATTAAGACTAAGCATTCTTTCTCTACCGGACTATAACGATGTTCAGCTTCAATCATTGTCCGTCTAAGGTAGTAGATGGCTTGTTCATGACCTTCCTTATTCTTCTGAGCTAGCAAACCTCCTAATGAATGATCCATTGCACGGACATACATCAAGAAGGGTATTCCTGAGATCGGTGGCACAAGAACCGGTAGACTCATTAAATAATGCTTTATTTCATCAAATGCTCGTTGACATTCTTCTGTCCAAACGAAAAATACATCTTTCTTTATTAACTGAGTAAATGGTCTGCAACGTCCAGATAAATTTAAAATGAACTGCCTGATGTACGCAAGTCGACCTTGGAATCCTCGTAGCTCTTTTAGGTTGTGTGGAGGACGCATCTCTTGAATGGCTTTGATCTTCTCGGGATCAACGTGTATACCCTTAGAGGTAATAACGAATCCGAGAAATTTGCCACTAGAGACACCCAAGAAAGACTTGGTGGGGTTCATTTTGAGTTGATGCTGGCACATTAGATTGAAAATAGTTCTTAAATCTTGAATGTGATCTTCCTTTAGACGACTTTTGACAGCAATATTGTCAACATAGCATTCGACAGTCTTCCGTAAATGATCTCGATCGAAAGATAGTACTCATAGCCCGCTGATAAGTTGTACCTACATTCTTAAGACAAATGGCATGACTGTATAACAGTATACTCTACGAGGAGTACGGAATGAAGTATGTTTTTCATCTTCAGGATTCATCCGGATTTGATTATATCCAGAAAACCCATCCATGAAAGAGATTCGTTCGAATCCACATGTATTGTCGATCATGACATCAGTAATTGGAAGAGAGAATTCATCTTTAGGGCAAGCATCATTGAGATCCCGAAAGTCTATGCAAATCCGAACCTTTTCGATCTTTTTCAAAACTGGTACAACGTTGGCTACCCAGTCAGGATGTTGTTCCTCCCTGATAAAACCACAAGCTATAAGCTTTTTGACTTCATCATCAATTGTATCCATTATTTCAGGCTTGAATCGCTGTTGTTGTTGTTTGACTGGCTTGGCATTAGGCAAGATGTTAAGCTTATGAGTTACAACTTGAGGATCTAATCCCGGCATATCTTCATAACTCCAGGCGAAGACATCAATATATTCACAAATAGGATGAATTAATTCTTGTTTATCATTCTCAGAGAGCTTTTTGCTAATGAAGATTGGTCCTGATACGCCCTTCTCTCCAATATCGATTTGGACTAGTTGATCCTCAGTAGGTGGCTCTCGTTGTTCAAAACGAAGTTCCTACTGATTGTCCATCCTTTGTGCCTAAGGGTCCACTTCAGGAGCTTCTTCAATGTCATCTTCATCATCTTCTTCAATGTCATCTTTATCATCTTCTGAGAATTCGGCAGACACCATGTTAGAAGATACTGTTATCCGATGAACATGACCAATAATGGTATAAGAATCCTATGAGATACAATCAGAAGAGTTAGATCGTTCTTCTTCGTCAGATTCGGAAGGTTCTGGAGTTCGAAGTGGTAAAGTGTAACCTAATCCCCGCTTTTTTACTGTAGTATTATTGTGATTTTCTTTTTGGAACAAAAATATGAATAGGAGTTCGTCTTTCTTTATCGCCGTTGAGGCCTGTTCTGAAATCATAGCCTATTTTATGAATGATTGCTTTGGCTTGTGGACTATAGCGACGTAATTGTAGTCTTCTTGTATCATCTCTATTATCATTATAGAGCATGATTTTTTGTTCCTCTCTTTTATTAAAAAGTATAGGCCTTTCATCTTTCTTTCGAGACGGTATTAAGTAGTATGATTCTTGTATTGAATCTAATGATACTACATTTCGTAGAGATGATACGACTCCTATTGTAAGTGGTTTAAAGCCATCTAGCATATCCAAATAACATTGAGTATAGTAAAAGACATCAATATACTGTAAAGGAGATGCTTTATTGATTTTTACACCATCATTTATAACAGGACCTTTAGCCTTAGCAGGCTTAGTCAGATTGATGACAAGAGGGGGAGAAAAAGAGCAAAAAAGAGGAGGGGGCTTTTTACGACGAAGGTCGATTACAAGCGGCTCAGAAGAGGAGCTCTCTTTGTTCATGACTATCACCAATAGGCTGCTTCTCATGGGAAGGAAGATAGATAGTCAGTGGTTTGGAAGACTGAGGACAGGAAGTACGCCCTTTGACAGGGATCACCAGAGTATCATTTGGTATACCTTTCTGTTCTTCATCTGTGTCCATTACCAGTACCACCTTCATGAATTCCTCCTTGTACATGCGAGAATCGTTACAGTATGCTTTAACTCCTTTGAAAGGATTCAGATCTACAACATCTTTTTGGACTTCTCCATTACCATCCACATATTTAAAACATTAGTGGAGAGTAGAAGGTACAATATTGTGTTCATGGAGGAATGGTCTTCCTAACAAAGCGTTGTATGAGCCATGATTGTCAATTACATAAAAAGTCACCTTTGTACGAAGATTGCCAATTTGAAGTTTCAGGCGTATCTTCCCTAAAGGTTCACTTCTTCCTTGATTGAACCCCAAGATGGTAGTGATAGTTGTAGAAAGATTATGTACTGGGATCTTCAAAGCATCTAGCAAAGACTTCGGCATAA
Source organism: Iris pallida (assembly GCA_029216955.1). Classification (NCBI taxonomy): domain Eukaryota; kingdom Viridiplantae; phylum Streptophyta; class Magnoliopsida; order Asparagales; family Iridaceae; genus Iris; species Iris pallida. The sequence goes on from JANAVB010040220.1 coordinate 5,953,538, forward strand.
TACTAAGAGCAGACCCTGGGTCAATCAGAATACGATCAACTTTCATGGTATCCACATACCCCATGAAATAGAGAGGACGATCACGACGATTGTCTTCTAACAATATGTCATCTTGTGTAAAAGTAATATTGGGCATTAGTTCAAATACACTATGACAATGTGCACAGCTAACTGGCTCCTTTTCAGGCTTTTTGAGAAGAGTAAGACAAGCATCAGCCTGCATCAAAGCTTCACTTAATGTCTCTCGAGTTTCTTTTGAGAGACGTAAGAGTTCAAAGATTGACAATCTTGCTGGAGTATTGGCTAATTGAGCTAATATGTCAAAATTATATGGCTTTTCGAGTCCAAAATATGAGGACTTCTTCAGTGCTTTGTCAAAGCGAACAAGTTGTTTTCCCTTGTCTGCTGATGTCGGTTTAGGAGGAGTTGGTTCAACCACCGACAGGGATGTAGATGGTATATTCTTAGCATGAGAGGATGATGTAGGAGGAGTATCAAAAGATGGGGCAGAATTCTCTTAAGTTTCGGGATATTCCCGAAGATAGGGTTTCCCAGATCTAGTGCCAAATAAAATTTCTTCTTCTACTACTGGTTCAAAGGATACCATATTGCAGTTCTTGGATTTAGTTTTGGAGTGCTTCTTTTGCTTAGAAGAGGAAGGCGTTTCAAAATCTGCTATCAGATCTGGGTGAATCTACATAATCTCTTCTCTGTCAGTTGATAGTGGAACAAGACCCTCATTTTGAGGAGGTGGGAGATTCATGATCTCGAGAGTAGCCTTTAGAATGGAGACAACACCATCTTGCACAAGTTGTGGTGGAAAGTCACCAAACTGTACAGAAACAACATTAGCAGTCACTGTCTTCTCATCCTGCTGAAGAGTAATTGCTCCAGAATTGACCATCTCCTGGATTTTGCCTTTGAGCACGTAGCATGCTATGGTTGGATGCCCTATAAATCTGTGATAAACACAGTATTTAGGGTGATCAGTTTTACCTACTTCTTCTGGCCGTTTTGCCTCCGGCAATTGAAGCTTATTACTTTTAATTAAGCAATCGAAGATGCTCAAAGTATCATCTTCATCGAAAGAATACACTTCTTTTGGACGAGGTATTTTCTGTGGTGGTGCTGATGGAGTAGGTGCTGTCTGAGCAACATTAATAGCCAATAACTCCTTGCCCTTGAGATTGATGGCCAATGTTTCTTTACCCTTGCAGTTATTCTGGTGATTATTACCCCCGGACGTAAAATGTTCATCTTGGTTAAGATGAGTCATTTGAACTCCTAACTGTTTGAACTTTTCGGCACTAACCTCTGCCGCCTTGGCATTCACAATAAAAGAAGGCCAATCTTGGAATTGTGTAGATCATGTCCACATACTGATAATAGGCAACAAGTTTGATTTGCAGGTGTCTATTGTTATAGCAGATGGAGTTCCTAAAGGCATTTTAAGTGCCTCTCCGTAGAATCTTTCAATAAAACTTTATGTGGATTCACTGTGTCTTTGTTTGATCTTAATGAGGGCAGACATCGTCATGTCGTTGACTCTCTCATAAAACTGTTCCAAGAACATTTGCTTGAAACCAGCAAAAGAAGTTATGCAGCCATCTAGCAAACTACGATACCAGTCGTATGCTGCGTCGGCTAAACAACCGACGAACACTCTGGTAAGGAGAGCATCATTTGGCTGTAATTGGTCAGTCATCACTTCAAAGTGATTGATGTACTGACTTGGAGAAGTGCTGCCATCAAACAACATAATGGTTGGAAGCTTGTATTTAGGAAGGAATGGAACCTCCTTCCATTCTGTAGGATACGCTTGTTTTATGCCAAGTCTTTGTAGGCCATCCTTCTGCTTGAAGGCTTCAAACTGAGTGCGTAAGAGTTTCACAGCCTCATTAGCATCTCCTGATATTTGGAAATTGATAGGCTGGTTAGAATTGTTGGGAGGAGGAACAGCGTGATAATTACCACCCATAGCACCAGACTGACTGGGATCAGCTTGAATTAATACAGAAGCAACCTGAGGAGACGGTATCCCCAGACTAATAGGTATAGAAGATGCTATAAGCTCAGAATTTGTAGCAGGGTTTATAACCGGTGGTACTGCATGTTGAGCCACGATTATAGTGTGCATACTTGCGACTATTTCAGCCATGGTCTTCAATTTATCTTCCAATGCAGCAATTCGTTGATCCTGGCTGGCCGAAGTAGAGGCATCTTGATCTTCTGTAATGGTATATGCCCTTGCTACTATTGACAAGATAGTTTGTTCAGAACTTTCACTATCTGCATCAAACTCAGATAAATAGTCTTCTCCCATATGAGCGATGGGGAGATCTTCTTGATTAAAGATGTCTTGGTTCAAATTTCGATTTCTTGATCTGGTGTATTGAAAGCCCCCTTCACTTGATACACGAATCCGATCTAAGTATTGCTGACTGGGATTATGGGACGTATTACGTTGGACGTTTTCCACCCCCAGTGCCTTAGGAAGTCATGTTGACAAAAGCATATAACAGCTCGTCTTCATCTTCTATTATAGGTTCAGGAGTTGAAACATAGTTCAGACGATCGAAGACAGATCGTTTAGCTGATTGGCAACAACACTTGATGACCACTTCATAAAGGCAGTGGCGATCTGAAGAGTGATTTAGAGGTGAAGGAGACATCCCTGCGATCTCCCGTCTTTGTGTAAGACGTTCCCGGATATCAGTTACCACTACAAGACGAGAATAAGTCGGAGGAACATATTCCTTAATGATGTTAGGAACATGCCTCCTATTCTTCAGATGTTTAGTTCCCTGAGTGTACAAAGAGGTACTTAACTTATTAACATAAGTGATTGGGTCTTTCTTTTCAAACTTTGGTTTCTGGTACAGATTGGCCTTTGGCACAGGGTTCTTACGTTTCACTAAAGTTGATACTGGTTGACGCCTATTGAGATAAGCGCATAAATCAAAAAATTCTGCTCCAGGTGCCTCTGTTTCTGATACTGTCAATTTTCTTGCTTAGATCTTGAAATTTGCAAGGTTGAAAGGTCTTGACCAGACCCCATAGGGGTAGGAAAGATGCCTCTTTGATAAGTATTCTTTCATATGGCAGAGATCTGAAGACCTCTGTTTAAAGGAATAGAATCTGATATATCTTCCTCTGAGTCATAGACTAGGAAAGTTTGAGAAAAGACCAAAGGGTGTTTTCTTTTATTTTGTAGAGGGTTAGCTAAGAAGCGTTTTTCTCTGTTTTGTTGTGGGACCACTTTAGGCACAGATTGCGCCAGTTGAGGAAATGTCAAAGGATCCTTCCCTTTGTTCTGTCTAGTTTTGGCACCAGAACATTGTTTCTCCAAGTTCAGAACTGGAGAATTGGAAGAGGGAATAGCCAAAAGACTAGTTCCTTTGGGTTGCGTCAGAGCAACAGACTGTGCCTGAACAACTGATTGCTTGGGTTGCGCCACAGCGATATGGGCTACTGGTTGCACCCTAGCAATATAGGCTACTGGTTGCGTCTTGGCAGCAACATGGATAGGCTGCGCCTTAGTAACAGCCTGAACAGATTGTGCCTTGGCAACAGAAAGAGTGGATTGCACACGGGCAACAGGAACATGAAGAATGGGCTGTGCACAGGTAGTAGAAACAGACTACGCCGGAGCCACAGAGGCAGATTGTGCCTTGGCAACAGAAACAGATTGCGCCAGGGCAACAGCAACCGTAGAGACTTAGGAGTCCACACAGTTTTGTTCTTAGTGATAGCCACAGTGCGCTTGTTGCTCTTCTTGTTGATCATATCTTTATAGAATATCTGGTTGATCTGAACAACCAGAGTCTTCTGCATCTTGCCGATCGACGCAGTATCACATTGAGTTGTCACCTTCTCATCAGAGGAGAAAGTCGTCTCCAGCAGAGTCGCCATTTTGTTTGCAAAAACAAAAGTTTTATAACATACTTAAAAAAGAGTACAAAAGTACAATGATTTGTGGGGAAGTACAACTGTAGGAATCTGATCAGAAGACGATCACTTTATCCCTTGGACTATGTGAACTTGAAGACTAGAGCCTCTGGAGAATACAGCAGCAATTTTTGCAAGGATACTTGATCTTTGTGTGTAACGCCCCAGTCCCAAAATACGTAGGACCAAGAACGTAGACATGCTAGCTGTATACATAAGAAGTATAGGGACCTTGTATGTATACATAAGCTGTAAAATCCAGTAAACCACAACTAACTAATCTCATCCACAAAATAAGAGAATAAAAGATATCATATAATGAATTATTTTGGTACAATATGTTGGGTGGAGACACATCCACTACCAACCAAAATAATAAGGAAGAAGTACATGATATATAAAAGGACTAAGTGGAAGTAGCAAGGAGGAACCAAGTCACGTCATCTTCGAATAAATGGAGAAGACCACGATCCCGGCTAGGATACCTGCGGAAGACATGAACACACACCTGGGGAATAACCAGGTCCTTAGAGGGACGTAACAAGATACAGGAAAAATATACTAATATGAACTGTCAGAATAATAAAATAATATATAAAAGACTATCCTAGACACAAATATGCAAAGGAGATTCTAACCGCCTAATTTGTAATTTAGAGGACAACTTTCATGCACATGGGTGAGATTTAGGCTACATGTACGTAACTGGCATCCAGTCATCTGTATCCGTCCGTAACGTCCAAAACGTCAGAGGGGATCAGCAAATATAAATCGCCACAGTTCCATCCGGAGACTGTGGTTTAACTGTTTGGATTCCCATACGCACTAGCGACTGTCCTCCCCCAATATTTTCTACACTGACCAAGTCATGTCCATGACCCGCCCAGTTTTGTAACTGCTCGAGTCTTTATACCTTAATCATAGCAGTTACGATCTATCCGTCACACGATAATAGAGATGGCATGTTCCTAAGTCGTGCCCCTAGCAAACTGTCTCAAACCGTGTAGTGTGTGTCATGGCCAAGGAGATATAAGGATATCCTCCAACAAGAAGGTAGTCCGCTAAAACTAAGTCATGCATAAAATAAAAGTAAAACGACTAATAGAGTCGCTTGCACCCAAGTGTGGCTTAGACGCGCAGTTTATAACAATTAAAAATAACAAATATGAAACAAAGTAAATAATGCAAAAATTAAATAATATGACAGTTAATTAGCAAGGTATACTTGCCTGGGTCCTGAGCACTGTGGTGGCGAAGATCAGACAGAAAAGTAGGTGGAACAACGGCTGCTGAGGAACTAAGGTCCAAACAAACATCTCCGGATGCTGAAAATAGTCTATTATCTAATTATAATTAACACTGTACCTATTAGATTTATTTAATAAATTTTGAAATTAGGATATGGCATAGGTTTTCGTATTAGCTTTCCAAAAAACTAAATGGATCGCATTTTCGTTTCCGGAATCTCCCGAAATCGCAAAAATACTGAAACACGTTTATTTTTGGGACACTAGATACTCAAACAGTTTTGTAGAAATCTACAGAACGAATTTTATCTATTAAAATATGTTTCTGGAAAGCTTACCTCGATACGCTTCTTTTAAAGAGATATCGTCGTTCCAAGTTGCTCTTGCTACTAAAAAGCGGGGCTGAATTCTAATGACGGATTTTAGAGTTTCTATTGGACTAAAAATAATTTCGAATTATGGTTGATAGAAGGGGGATGTATTGGGTTTATATAGGTATTTATTTCAGATTTATCACCTAAATTAGATAAGATTTGATTTAAATAAATTGGAGTTTACTTTGTTAGGATAGGATATAGATAGGGATGCTTTCCTATTAGACTTAGGATTATGATTAACTTAAAATATAGTTCATATTTATCTAAATTATCTATAACATTATTTAAAATTACTATAGATAATAAATAGAGTTAATATTTATTTAAACAATCTTAATCTAATCTCATTTATACAAGCTGAAATATTTAATACTAAATTGATATTTATTCTATATTATGTAAATAGTGTAAAATATAAGTAACATATAAAAAGTAATAAAAGTTATGAAATAAATCCTAAAATTTTGAGATTTGTTTTTGTATAATATAGTTTAGATCCTTAATGTACTAGAAAAATAGCTTTATATATTTTTATACTAAATTCACCAATGAGCACTATACTAAATATATGTAAAATAATACAAATTATATAATAAGTCAATAAATAGTTATTTAAAAATCCAAAAATTCTACAAATATTTATTTTAAAAAATTAGGGAATTTACAAAAGTCTTATCTAGATAAGGACTAAGAAGAGTTTTAATTCCCTTTAGATTTTTCACTATTTAATTCAAATTGATTAAAAAGTAACTCAATCAAATATAATCTAATGTAGATAGATTCTATCGCTAATTTAAACTGTATTTAAATAACTTAATAATTTTTTTCAACTTAAATCACCATAATTAATTACATATTAAATCAACCCATATTTAATATACTTTTTCGAAATAATATATTAATGATAATAATTAATTTTGATTAAAAAAATGATAATAATTAATTTCGAAAATACAAATATATATACACTAAATATATATATATATATATATATATATATATATATATATATATATATATATATAAACACAGTTTTTCTAAATTACTAGTTATACTTATACCATAAAATAAAATGGCCTTTTTTTAAATAAAAATAAAGTTTGGCAATCATCGGCGCGACGTATTTACAACTTCAAGCAATATAAAATATTTATCGTCTATTATTTTAAAATATTTTCTACATCTATATAATTAAAACATTTTATAAAAATATGTACTTCGCACTTATTCGCACTTGACGAGAAATTTACGAAACGTAAACTCGTACGCGACGTACAAATACGAAGTACAAAAATTAATACCATATTTATTAAAAAAATTATAGTAGAAATTTAGGGGTTTTACACTGTACTGTTTTAACAATGATTGGAAACTCTATTTATAGAGTTTTGAAAATAACTGTTTTAGCAGTTATTCTGATGTGCACGAGGCTGGATTGCGCCATATTGGGTTGTGCCAACCTTATGTTACGCCAACTTTCATACAGTTATCCAATTGTGCACTAACTGTATTTAGACGTGTGGCATCATGTGATTGAGATGCGCGTGGTCGTGTACAGAATAGTGGACACATCTTGAGAGATTAGTGGCATGTGCGCCACGTTATCCTGTTTTAGAAATAAAAATTGTTTCAACTTTATCAGGTTGCGCGAGCTTCAGTCAACAACTTTATCCAGATTGCGCCTAAGCACGTGGCAACTTTTGAGAAGAAGTTGTTCAGATTGCGCCTAGGCGCAACTAAGGAATTTGTTTAGATTGCGCCTAGGCGCAACTCACAAGATGTGCAGGACAGCTGTCAATCAAATCTCCTCGAGCAGCACAATTCGAGGGATTCGAAGAGATTTTCTTCGTTTACTGTGTTGTCAGTTGTCAGTGTTGTCAGGCAATGATGACAATTAAATGTCAGACGCCACGTAGACTTTGGCACAATATGACTGGGCGCAGTCTGATATTGGCGCAACCTGATCAGCGGTGCAGTTTGATCTCTGAGCTTCATAACAGTGACGCAGCTTGATTTTTGGGACGCAATTTGATTGCTGGGTGATAAAATCATGGCACAACTTGATTTTTAGGCCCTACACAAACTAGTATTTATATATATATAAATGAGGGAAGCGGATCAAAAGCCCCCCTTAGAAAACCCCCTAAAAAAACCCTCACTCTCAGCCGTAATTTAATTTTAATATTAATGTTAATATTAATGTTAATGTTAATATTAACATTAAATACTAAAATTAACATTAAACTTAACATTAAAATTAATATTAACATTAACATTAATATTAACATTAACATTAGCATTAATATAAAAATAAAAATAAAAATTAATATTAACATTAACATTAATATTAACATTAAATTACGGCCGAGAGTGAGGGAGGTTTTTGGGGGATTTTCTAAGGAGGGCTTTTGATCCGCTCCCAAAAATGAGATATAACATATTTGGTGGTGGCAAGTGGCACAAACACAACAAAAATAATAATGAAGGTTTATAAAATGACGAGGAAGAAAGAGAAGGGTTTGCCTAGTATTTTTAGAAGATGATCAAGAGTAAATCTATCGAACCAAAACATTAATCCAGTTTCCCGAACACGGATGGAAGTCCACGTAAAAGCTAGATATTGTATCTCCTTCTTCTCCTTCTCGTTTGCTCTCAGTAGGCTTCTGTAATGCCCTGCTCCGCACAACGCATTACGCTGAGACGTTGACTCAAAGAGTCGCGTTGACCGAATGAAATGTATCAATGCGAATCGATACGAGAGTTACGTTGTTTCGAGCAATACATCGAACTAAGTTGATGCGAATAGTTACAATGTCCCAAATAATACATCGAGTTGAATTGATGCGAAGCACTGTATTGTCCCGAAGGATAAATGCGTTGAGTCGGCTCGAAGATTCTAAGAAATCGAATCTACCCAAGGTGCAAGTCTGAATCGATGCAAGTATTGATTTTAGTTAGTTTTATGTGGAGGTTATCCGTTTACGCTGAAATATTAGAGGTCGACATTTTGTCTCATTCACAACGAGTCCGCAAAACCAATTCACTGCCTCTGTCATGACCCGCACCCTTTTTTTTAACGGATACGAGACGTGTCCAAGCCAGCCTACGTCGCAGTGTCGGCGGTAGAACGCTGTCACGGCCATGAAGATCAGAATCACAAATAATACTCATTCATATAATTAATCTAACTTACAACGATCACAAGTTTTATATTTGTAGAAAAATATAAACTTGTACAAATAAATGAATGACTACAACTCAACTATCTAGCTAGTCTCTAGGCTTTTGTCTGTAAGTATTCCCGTCACTCCCCAAGCTAAGTGAATCCACGGCTAACCTGAAAATGTTGGTTTTCAGTCAGGAATGGAACGAGCACAATTCACTGAATGCAATTTCAAATAAAAAAAATGACTATAAAATAAAGGTTAGACATTAATCATGAGTTTTGAAAATAAACAGGAAATACAGAAAACCAATAGCAAATAAATAGACACAAATACTTTCTCCAACTGTTAGAAGTACCTTTGATATGTGATCGGTCTGGGGCACTACACCGTACGGTCTACGAGGTCTACTTGCAGAAATTAAACAATGTCTACGAGGTCTACTTTCAGAAATTAAACAATGTCTACGAGGTCTACTTGCAGAAAATAAACAATGTCTACGAGGTCTACTTGCAGAAAATAAACAATGTCTACGAGGTCTACTGCATAAAAATAAACAATGTCTATGAGGTCTACTGCATGAAAATAAACAATGTCTACGAGGTCTACTGCATGAAAATAAACACGGTCTACGGTCGGATCACACATCCTTGGTACTTCTCATTCCCGACTCAACCATTTATAATAGAGTATAAAAATCACATAACCAATGACTAATCAATGAAATATAGTAAAGATCAATATCGAAATACAGACAATAAACTGTACTCGCCTGTGGTCCTATGCTGGTGAAACCGATAGTCTGAACCACTCAGAATGCCACAATAGTCAAAACTCGTACAACAGTCCCCGAAAGCTGAAATAAACATTACCAATGTTCTTAGAATAGTCAAAATAGCTAGGATTGCCTGTCCTTAAGTTCAATTCTGGACACAGAGGCAAAACGGTAATTTCGGACCAAAACGGTATCCGCCGTTGGACCCGCTTTGTACCAAAAAGCGTGCCAGAGTCAACGGTCTCTAAAGTCACCAAACTACATATCTACGAATCTAGTTTTTCGATACGAACTCAACCGTATGTCCAGAGTTGGATTCCGGCGGACCGTGCACAAAATCGCCCGTTGAGTGGGACCGTGGGGCCCGCAAAACGATGTACGATTCAACTGTCTCAGAATTGGACCAAACTTGGTATACAGGACCAGAAAAATGATACGGTCCTGTTGGCACAAGTTTTGTCTCGATCTGACGAGCGTGCACAAAGTAATTGGAAAATTTGCACAGAGGTCGATACGGGGAATTTCGACGGATACGCATCAAATTCGTCGCACACACGCGACCAATTTGAATTCCGTCAAAGCTCACACGACCACGAAGCCGATACGCAGCTTTTGATGCTTTTGGTTCGCGACCACGTCGCCCGGATTGGCGGGATGCACGTCGTATCGAGAGATTTTCTAGTTTTTTTTAATTTTGAAAACATGTTTTTCCCGATTTTCGAATCGAGTTATCTCGACATATAATAGATGAAACTGAAAAGTGTAAATGGCCTCTTATTTTCCTATATATTGTCTATGAAGGTGTTCAGATAGTTTTCTAGGATTTCTACTGGGTTGATGGAAAACAGCCTTCCAATACAGGTACCTAGAGCAATACGATGTCCTGTTTTGGGACTGTTTTACCTCGATTTCGTATTGATTTACTACCAAATTGAATCTGATTCTACGCGAAATAATTAACAGGGTTTATAGATGTATAGGCTAACTATCCGTAGAAATTGACGGTTCGAAAAATCGTTGAATGACGAGGGAGAAAAGAGACACGGGAGAAGGGTACCTGGGCTGCGATGTTCCAACTGCGGCTGTCGTTGCTCGCGGCTTTGGTCGTATGCGTGCGCGGTCCTGGCCGACTCCGGTGACCCACGCGGCCGTGCGCGGTGGTCTAGGGCGGCGCACGCACTGGGGAAGGGGCGCACAGGGGGTGGCGACGTTGTGTTAGGGTTTCGTAGAATTTGTGTTCTCCCCTTCTCGATTTCTCGGTTTCGAATATGTGTGCGCTTATTAATACAAAGGGCTCGGGTTCGGTTGCAGGAAAATATGCGAGTGGCTAGGCCTTGTGGGGGAACTGGGTTTGCTAGATTCTATGCGCGGTTTGGGCTGCTCTGGCAGCTGGCTCGGGTAGCAAACTCCAAATAGCCCAAAAGATGTACTACTTCGTTGTTCCTTCCTTCTTAAGGGAAGAGATGCATTTGCTAAGAGACCTTCCTTGGGCTCAATGCTTGGCAGTCCCAAGTCAAGTCAGGGCTGGTATACATGTGTTCCTTGGTACTTTCCTTCTTCTTCTTATTTCTGAGAACTATATATATATATATATATATATATATATATATATATATATATATATATATATATATATATATATATATACATAGAAATATGTGTATTTATATATATACACCTATACATATATCTTTATATACATTTTATGCATACATACAATTTTTATATTATATTATATATATATATATATATATATATATATATATATATATATATATATATATATATATATATATATATATATACGTACACGTATTTATGTATATATTTATATATACACATATATGTATACAAGGTATTATATGTATTTATATATACACATCCAAACCTATTATATTAATATTTATATTTACATACGCATACACTTATATAGTATATATATTTATATATATATATATATATATATATATATATATATATATATATATATATATATATATATATATATATATATATATATATATATATATATATATATATATTTATATATATATATATATTTTTATAGTATATATATTTATATATAAATATGCATATACACATATATATCTATTATACAAGATATATATATACCCTGTATATTGTATATATATATATATATATATATATATATATATATATATATATATATATATATATATATATATATATATATATATATATATATATATATATATATATATATATATATATATATATATATATATATATATATTTATTTATTTATTTATTTTTATATATATATCCTTAAACTCACAAAGCCTAAAATACTTTAAATCAATAAATACCAATATCCTTATATCTTATATATTCCTATATATAAATAGACTTATATAGTACTCTTCAAAAACCTCAATATTATCTATTTCTAGCGTAGGTCCCATTCATGTAAATATGAATATATATATATTATAATATTTATCTGACAGAAATAATATAACCAATAATTATATAATAATTATCCTCAATAAAATAAAAATGATAATAATAATAATAATAATAATAATAATAATAATAATAATAATAACGAAATTCAACAAACCAATAATGGTGTACATTCCATCATGCACCGCCTAATAATCCCAATGTACTAGGGCCTATTTTATACAAACGTCACTGAATATCACTAATAATAATATTTATAATATTAAACTAAGAATACTTAGAGAATATTATTAGATCACTAATACGGAATACAACACAATCATTCCAAATTCCATCAACACGATTGTCATTGGACGTGTCGCATGACTACATGGGCTCAGGCTCAGTTCGGGGCCAGTCTGGACTAGTTCAGTACAACCGGGTTCCCTAAAACTCAATAATATAACTAAATAATAAATAAAAACTTCGGTAAGGGTTAAGTCGCAACTTGGCCTGGTTTTCCTAGTTAGAACAATCATATGACTCGGCCTTCCCCTACCATGGCTAAACCCTAGTCAAGGCACGCTACTGCGCTATCCGTGCCATGATTCCTAGTCGTCTTGTACTCCAATTCTTAACCATGGCTAAAAACCATCTACCGTAATAATTAACTAAATAATTATTTATAAAAATCTAAAAATCACCATTTCAATAAAAATAAATAATCACAAAATATTTTAAAAATTTCGGGAAGGGAGGCTACAAATCTACCCACCTTAAAAATAATTTCGTCCTCGAAATTCTAATTTATAACTATTTCTTAAATTTCAAAATCTAGTATTCCCTTAATCTCCTCAAATTTAATTCCTCAAAAACAGTTTATATCATCCTCCTAGCCATTTTGCAATTTGGAAACTCCGAGGACTTCTACCCACCTTTGGTCACGCTACTCCCTCAAATCTTATGTCACGAAAACTTTGTAATCATCCAACTACTTGCTAAAATAGATATCTACGGTATAGGGCATCTGTAATCCTCTCCTATCTATCAAGCAACTTCCAAAATTTAACGAACAACAACTTACACAAGTGGCTAAGAAATATTAGTAAATTCTAATAGGCATGATCCTTCGTTGCTCTGAAATAAAAAGGACGAGAAAAATAAGGAAGAATAACCGAGGATAATTCGGAAGTATCAAGAGCGGTAAAGGGTATCTAATGATACAGCTAGAAAGAAGGTCTATGAACCATTGACTTATTTGCTAAAGTGGCTATTCTAGTCTAGTCACTCGCTAAATCGAAGAACTCTTCGTTTCCTAGAGGGTCTTGCAACCCGTGCAATACAGAAGTTCCGTTATCAAAATTCTAAACAGTTCCATAATAGAACGGATTTTTAGAAATCAAGATCGTGATCCCTTTCATGGTTATTTAAACATACGAGCAAGGGATAAAATGCAATACAAGATCGTATCGCGGCTTCCAGGTAAATGAAATAATGGTTACGAATAACACCACATTCTAAGAGGTGGAGGCTACCTAATAGGTGTAGGAACCTATTTTAATAGTTTGGTTTTTATAGTCCAAATATGGTGGTTGGTATGGATGGGTTTAACTGGGTCTTAACGGGTTCCTGATTGGACATCAATCGTTGGTTGGATGAACCTCGGATTTCAGTCTCTATTGACTGGTCTAGATCCCAATGATTATACTACTTCTACTAGGTTAGGGTAACCTAGAATAGCTTCCACCCAAGTGGTTGAGCTAGTTGCCAGTCAGGTTGGTTAGCTAGGTCCCTAGAGCCCAAAAATGCGTCTTCCGTGACTTTTGTGTTTAAGTAGCACGAGAGGACACAATTGAGTGGCACATTAGTGACATGTGCGTAGTGGACTTCGAGTAGATCACCACCATATATTGGGTCGAATGAAATGAGTCGAAGTTGAGGGTCTAATGGAAGTCGAAAAGTATACGGGTATCATGGTTAACTTAACACGGTCATGGACAACTTGTCGACAAGGGCAATTGTTTCTTCGGACGGTATCCCGAGGCCACGGGACCGTTCCGGCCTAGGAAGAAACACGGATAGCTATGCCGGATGCATGCCACGATAGGCAGTGGCTTTCAACGGGGCTCGCTACCTGTGCTGAAGGACCTCTGTCTACCAAGCTATATGTCCAGGATGGCTTGTCGTGACAGTGACCTTCACGAATGCACTCTATTATACTTCTTCATTATCAACATGACAGGAAAGAACATGGTAAGTTTACGCTACAACGGCGCGCTCTGCCGGGGGTAAGATCTATCGTCACTATACGGTTGTGCCTTCAAATATAAGTTTGAATTGACTAGGATGGCTAGAAACTTCACTAAACATTTGTATGCACGCTCACTTAACTTCTTCAACAAATAAGAGCACGAGATTCAGCACAAAGTGTAATGTGCTGACCTTCGCTCTCAACAGGTACCCGGAACCAGGATAGCGTGCCAAGGAACTGAAGGTGACGCTCCTTTCTTTTGAAGCCTTGCTAGCACGAAGGCTAACTCTGCAACACTTTGAAGACTCAATTCAACTACATCATGCAGCGCAAACTCTCACCGATCCCAGGTCTTAGAGAGTCATTTTGTTGTTTTGTAAAAAATAATGTAAATGTATGGAATGACTAGCTCATCGATGTCAGTTGTAAGTCCAAGAGGCCTCTTTTGTAATCAAGTATGTAATCTAACTTATTATCAATGAAAATACAAGTTTCCTTATCTATATAAATGTGTTCAATTTCTCTGCGTACTCGTGCAATGCTGTTGTTCGGATAATCTTATGAACCGCCTTGTGCAAGCCCAACTTAGGCTTACACGACATCACGCCCGGGGGACGATTATCGATTCTACCGAATCGGGGCATGACAATTAGGGGAAGGAAAAAAAGAATGAATGAAGAGATGAAAGAAGGAATAATTTTTATTGTACCATGAAGTAACGATAACAAGTGCCACCTAAGGGTTTAGGTGTCATGAGATGGAGGGATATGAAATGTGTAGGGTGATGATAATGCCAACACAACATGTGAGGTGTGAAGGTAGGAGGAGAGTTAGCATGGTGACGAGGATGCCAAAACACACGGACGGTACTAATTATATTTTAAAAAAATTTACTCCCAAGCTATGCCTTGATTTTATTTACAATAAACATTTACCATTGAGAACATTTCAATTCGAGCTTAAGTTTGTCTATACTCGATACTCGTCAAGTTTTCTATGTTTAACATGTTGCTCGCGGGATGAGCTCGTAAAGATTATAATCGAGCTTGAACTCAAATTTTTAGGCTCGAGTTTAATCTTTTCTTATCAAACAAGATTCATAAGGTGTGCTCGGTCGGCTCGTTGACACCCATAATTGCCATTCTCATATGTAGTCCTTCATTTTATGGAATTTAGTCCGAACAGACGTTCCATGCTCACCATGCGCAATTATACTTCATATTCTCATAATCCCAGTGCGCACATGCATGGATGGAAAAATATTTAAACATCATGTATTCGGTTCAAAAGAGCTCGAACTTTTGGAAACAATGGGTTAGGAACAAATAAAACAAAAAAAATAAATACACAAACCCTATGTTTCATGGATATTACAGAGACTACTTCTATTTTGAAAGTAATTAAATGGACTACCCCTCTTTATAAAAAAATTAAACATATGGACGATTTATAACTTTCCATAGAAAACCAAATATACGAATAGTCTGGTGTAATAATTTTAAAGTATGGATAGTTAGTGTAATAGGTAGGGTAAAGTGCAAAAAAACTCCTCGTTAGATTCTCGCTTTTTGCACTAGAAGACCCCATGCTCTTAAAATTCATTAAAGTATGAAATATGCTCATTTTGTCCCCTTTCTGTTAATTGGTGTTAAGTGGATATGTAATGACCATTTTATCCCTCCACCCCTCTCTCGCCCCTCCTCTATTCAGTGGTGCAGGGGAGGAGGAGAAGGGGGGCGGGGAGGAGGAAGGCTGGGGGGCGGAGAGGAGGATGGGGGGGAGGGGGGAGGGGGGCCTGCGGGGAGGAGGAGGTCGGTGGGGAGGAGGAGGGGGGGTGGGAGGAGGGGGGCTGGCCGGAGGGAGGAGGGAAGAGGTTAGGGGGCTGGTAGGGAAGGAAAATGGTAGTTTAGGTTTTTTTTTCTTTAAATGGCATTAACGGCCATTTCTAACGGTCAAAGAAGGTATGGGGCTTTTCGAGAGCCAGTCATAGATTGCAGGGTCTTTATTTACTAAATTTGACTAAAGGTCTTTCTACGCATGTAACGCCGTAGTTCGTATTACGTATTTTGGTATACGTGTACGTATTTTGACTCATATTGTATATCTCATTGCATGGTTTATTTTGGCATTTTATTTTCTTGGTTCGGTTCGGTTCGGTTTGCTTGGTTCGGCTTGGTTCAGTTTTTACATGTGGACCAACCCCACCTACCACCCACTCTCTTCCTTTATAAGCCACCAACCCCTTCTCTCTCCTCATTCACTTCTTCATTTACTTCTTTCTTCCTCCATTAAATCTCTCCACCTACCAAGAGAGCCTTAGGCAAGTGCAACTTACTTCATGGAGGAACTCAATTTTTGTTGTTCTATTTTCTTCCTCACGAGATTCTAAGACACTTTAGTACTTAGCATATTTAATTTCTATGGTTCATTTTATGTAGATCTAAGCTTGTTGCATTTCTGAATTTCTTGAGTTTTTGATCTATTAAGCTTATTATTTCAAATTTTGATGGTTCCATGTTGTAGAGAATTTTATTCTGCCCCATTTTGACCTATGAAAGTCCAAATTTTGACCTTAAATAAATGATTAATGGAGCCTGGAAGCAATGGCTTTCACGGTTCTTCTTCTCGGAAAAGTTGGAGAAGATGGGCAGTGCTTGACGCATGGCCTTTTCATGCGGCAAGTCTCCGAGCCGCATGGCTCTTGGCAGTGCTTGCCGCATGAGTCTGTCCTCCCTGGCTGCATGAGCCCGTTCCCCTGCCGCATGAGTCTGTTCCCTCCTGGCCGCATGAGCCGTTCCTCCTGGCCGCATGAGTCTGTTCCCCTCCTGGCCGCATGAGCCCGTTCCCTCATTGCCGCATGAGTCTATCCCCCTGGCCGTATGAGCCCGTTCCCCCGGCCGTATGAGCCGTTCCCCCCGGGCGCATGAGCCCGTTCCCTTCTGGCCGCATAAGCCTGTTCTCCTTAGCCGCATGACCCTGTTCTTATTAGCCGCATAAGCCTGTTCTCCTTAGCCGCATGACCTGTTTCTCATTAGCCGTAAACCCTGTTCTCATTGCGCATGATTGTTTCCCCGAGCCGCTGGCTCTTCCCACAGCCTTGTCCCTTTTTATTATTCTGGTTGTTATATTTATGCTTATGTCTCACGACCCTCTGTGTAACTGGGTCCCTTGATGGAATGCTGCACCATGTTAATTCGGAACATGTTCCATGAACACGACAGTGGCCCATTGTGGCACACTCACGACAATAATGATTGACAAGTAACATGGCATGATAGTGGTCCGTCGTGGTGCACTCTTGATAAGTAAACCTGACATGAATACCGATATGCTGTGCGACAGCTAGCACGACATGACAAGAATTAATGGCCTGGACACCGTGGGCGATGTGTTTGTACAAATGAAACCAATGTCTTGCATCATGTCTAGGACGGGGATCCTGAGTACCACGGTCAGGGGTACTACTAAAATTGACTAGGCTAATAACTAGAATAATCCAGTAGTCATGAAGAGATTTCCAGCTACAGGCAATCCCGTTTATGGGCGCCCCATCATGGAATTTGTAGCCTGCCGTCGAGTAGGGCACATTTCCAGCACACTGTCATATGTTGCATCCTTCAAGCTACTTAAGGGTACATTCGTTTCTTGGACGATGTACCCACATGAATTCAACCCATAATTGCGTCTGGAAACCTAGATGGTCTGCAGGGCTTGTGGCTGTTGGAATAATCTCATGTATCTTGCTAGTAGCTAGGCCTGTGATAACCCTAGTTAGTTA